>CAKAIZ010000346.1:25000-63461 GCA_916610145.1 Eristalis arbustorum | reverse complement strand
CGGGTTTCAGCGCAGTATATATATAAAAATAGCAGTATAAAATAAAAATATTGAGAAAATAATCAGATTTCCCATGAAAAAAGTAGGTAAAAGAGCAGAAAAAGTTATATGAAAAGAAGAAACTAGTAAAAATCACAGGAAAAAGTTGGTTAAAGATCAAAAACTTTCATAGTAGTTTAGGAAATGCGGGTTTCAGCGCAGTATATCTATATATTATATAAAAATATTGAGAAAATAATCAGATTTTCCACGAAAAAAGTAGGTAAAAGAGCAGAAAAAGTTATATGAAAAGAAGAAACTAGTAAAAATCACAGGAAAAAGTTGGTTAAAGATCAAAAACTTTCATACTAGTTTAGGAAATGCGGGTTTCAGCGCAGTATATATATATATATGATATAAAAATATTGAGAAAATAATCAGATTTTCCATGAAAAAATGTAGGTAAAAGAGCAGAAAAAGTTATATGAAAAGAAGAAACTAGTAAAAATCTAGTAAAAACCACAGGAAAAAGTTGGTTAAAGATCAAAAACTTTCATAGTAGTTTAGGAAATGCGGGTTTCAGCGCAGTATATATATAAAAATAGCAGTATAATATAAAATATTGAGAAAATAATCAGATTTTCCATGAAAAAAGTAGGTAAAAGAGCAGAAAAAGTTATATGAAAAGAAGAAACTAGTAAAAATCACAGGAAAAAGTTGGTTAAAGATCAAAAACTTTCATAGTAGTTTAGGAAATGCGGGTTTCAGCGCAGTATATCTATATATTATATAAAAATATAATTTTTTATTATTTTATATATTATATAAAAATATTGAGAAAATATTGAGGAAATGCGGGTTTCGGCGCAGTATATATATAAAAATAGCAGTATAATATAAAATATTGAGAAAATAATCAGATTTTCCATGAAAAATGTAGGTAAAAGAGCAGAAAAAGTTATATGAAAAGAAGAAACTAGTAAAAATCACAGGAAAAAGTTGGTTAAAGATCAAAAACGTTCATAGTAGTTTAGGAAATGCGGGTTTCAGCGCAGTATATATATATATAATATAAAAATATTGAGAAAATGATCAGATTTTCCATGAAAAAAAGTAGGTAAAAGAGCAGAAAAAGTTATATGAAAAGAAGAAACTAGTAAAAATCACAGGAAAAAGTTGGTTAAAGATCAAAAACTTTCATAGTAGTTTAGGAAATGCGGGTTTCAGCGCAGTATATATATATATAATATAAAAATATTGAGAAAATAATCAGATTTTCCATGAAAAAAAGTAGGTAAAAGAGCAGAAAAAGTTATATGAAAAGAAGAAACTAGTAAAAATCACAGGAAAAAGTTGGTTAAAGATCAAAAAACTTTCATAGTAGTTTAGGAAATGCGGGTTTCAGCGCAGTATATATATATAATATAAAAATATTGAGAAAATAATCAGATTTTCCATGAAAAATGTAGGTAAAAGAGCAGAAAAAGTTATATGAAAAGAAGAAACTAGTAAAAATCTAGTAAAAACCACAGGAAAAAGTTGGTTAAAGATCAAAAACGTTCATAGTAGTTTAGGAAATGCGGGTTTCAGCGCAGTATATATATAAAAATAGCAGTTTAATATAAAAATATTGAGAAAATAATCAGATTTTCCATGAATATATGAAAAGATATATGAAAAGAAGAAACTAGTAAAAATCACAGGAAAAAGTTGGTTAAAGATCAAAAACTTTCATAGTAGTTTAGGAAATGCGGGTTTCAGCGCAGTATATCTATATATTATATAAAAATATAATTTTTTATTATTTTATATATTATATAAAAATATTGAGGAAATGCGGGTTTCGGCGCAGTATATATATAAAAATAGCAGTATAATATAAAAATATTGAGAAAATAATCAGATTTTCCATGAAAAATGTAGGTAAAAGAGCAGAAAAAAGTTATATGAAAGAAGAAACTAGTAAAAATCACAGGAAAAAGTTGGTTAAAGATCAAAAACGTTCATAGTAGAAAAAGTTATATGAAAAGAAGAAACTAGTAAAAATCACAGGAAAAAGTTGGTTAAAGATCAAAAACGTTCATAGTAGTTTAGGAAATGCGGGTTTCAGCGCAGTATATATATATATATATAATATAAAAATATTGAGAAAATGATCAGATTTTCCATGAAAAAAGTAGGTAAAAGAGCAGAAAAAGTTGTATGAAAAGAAGAAACTAGTAAAAATCACAGGAAAAAGTTGGTTAAAGATCAAAAACTTTCATAGTAGTTTAGGAAATGCGGGTTTCACCGCAGTATATATATATATAATATAAAAATATTGAGAAAATAATCAGATTTTCCATGAAAAAAGTAGGTAAAAGAGCAGAAAAAGTTATATGAAAAGAAGAAACTAGTAAAAATCACAGGAAAAAGTTGGTTAAAGATCAAAAACTTTCATAGTAGTTTAGGAAATGCGGGTTTCAGCGCAGTATATATATATATATAATATAAAAATATTGAGAAAATAATCAGATTTTCCATGAAAAATGTAGGTAAAAGAGCAGAAAAAGTTATATGAAAAGAAGAAACTAGTAAAAATCTAGTAAAAACCACAGGAAAAAGTTGGTTAAAGATCAAAAACTTTCATAGTAGTTTAGAAAATGCGGGTTTCAGCGCAGTATATATATAAAAATAGCAGTATAATATAAAAATATTGAGAAAATAATCAGATTTTCCATGAAAAAAGTAGGTAAAAGAGCAGAAAAAGTTATATGAAAAGAAGAAACTAGTAAAAATCACAGGAAAAAGTTGGTTAAAGATCAAAAACTTTCATAGTAGTTTAGGAAATGCGGGTTTCAGCGCAGTATATATATATATATAATATAAAAATATTGAGAAAATAATCAGATTTTCCATGAAAAATGTAGGTAAAAGAGCAAAAAAAGTTATATGAAAAGAAGAAACTAGTAAAAATCTAGTAAAAACCACAGGAAAAAGTTGGTTAAAGATCAAAAACTTTCATAGTAGTTTAGGAAATGCGGGTTTCAGCGCAGTATATATATATATATAATATAAAAATATTGAGAAAATAATCAGATTTTCCATGAAAAATGTAGGTAAAAGAGCAGAAAAAGTTATATGAAAAGAAGAAACTAGTAAAAATCTAGTAAAAACCACAGGAAAAAGTTGGTTAAAGATCAAAAACTTTCATAGTAATTTAGAAAATGCGGGTTTCAGCGCAGTATATATATAAAAATAGCAGTATAATATAAAAATATTGAGAAAATAATCAGATTTTCCATGAAAAAAGTAGGTAAAAGAGCAGAAAAAGTTATATGAAAAGAAGAAACTAGTAAAAATCACAGGAAAAAGTTGGTTAAAGATCAAAAACTTTCATAGTAGTTTAGGAAATGCGGGTTTCAGCGCAGTATATATATATATATAATATAAAAATATTGAGAAAATAATCAGATTTTCCATGAAAAATGTAGGTAAAAGAGCAGAAAAAGTTATATGAAAAGAAGAAACTAGTAAAAATCTAGTAAAAACCACAGGAAAAAGTTGGTTAAAGATCAAAAACTTTCATAGTAGTTTAGGAAATGCGGGTTTCAGCGCAGTATATATATAAAAATAGCAGTATAATATAAAAATATTGAGAAAATAATCACATTTTCCATGAAAAAAGTAGGTAAAAGAGCAGTAAAAGTTATATGAAAAGAAGAAACTAGTAAAAATCACAGGAAAAAGTTGGTTAAAGATCAAAAACTTTCATAGTAGTTTAGGAAATGCGGGTTTCAGCGCAGTATATGTATATATATAATATAAAAATATTGAGAAAATAATCAGATTTTCCATGAAAAAAGTAGGTAAAAGAGCAGAAAAAGTTATATGAAAAGAAGAAACTAGTAAAAATCACAGGAAAAAGTTGGTTAAAGATCAAAAACTTTCATAGTAGTTTAGGAAATGCGGGTTTCAGCGCAGTATATATATATATAATATAAAAATATTGAGAAAATAATCAGATTTTCCATGAAAAAGTAGGTAAAAGAGCAGAAAAAGTTGTATGAAAAGAAGAAACTAGTAAAAATCACAGGAAAAAGTTGGTTAAAGATCAAAAACTTTCATAGTAGTTTAGGAAATGCGGGTTTCACCGCAGTATATATATATATAATATAAAAATATTGAGAAAATAATCAGATTTTCCATGAAAAAAGTAGGTAAAAGAGCAGAAAAAGTTATATGAAAAGAAGAAACTAGTAAAAATCACAGGAAAAAGTTGGTTAAAGATCAAAAACTTTCATAGTAGTTTAGGAAATGCGGGTTTCAGCGCAGTATATATATATATATAATATAAAAATATTGAGAAAATAATCAGATTTTCCATGAAAAATGTAGGTAAAAGAGCAGAAAAAGTTATATGAAAAGAAGAAACTAGTAAAATCTAGTAAAAACCACAGGAAAAAGTTGGTTAAAGATCAAAAACTTTCATAGTAGTTTAGAAAATGCGGGTTTCAGCGCAGTATATATATAAAAATAGCAGTATAATATAAAAATATTGAGAAAATAATCAGATTTTCCATGAAAAAAGTAGGTAAAAGAGCAGTAAAAGTTATATGAAAAGAAGAAACTAGTAAAAATCACAGGAAAAAGTTGGTTAAAGATCAAAAACTTTCATAGTAGTTTAGGAAATGCGGGTTTCAGCGCAGTACATGTATATATATAATATAAAAATATTGAGAAAATAATCAGATTTTCCATGAAAAAAGTAGGTAAAAGAGCAGAAAAAGTTATATGAAAAGAAGAAACTAGTAAAAATCACAGGAAAAAGTTGGTTAAAGATCAAAAACTTTCATAGTAGTTTAGGAAATGCGGGTTTCAGCGCAGTATATATATATATAATATAAAAATATTGAGAAAATAATCAGATTTTCCATGAAAAAGTAGGTAAAAGAGCAGAAAAAGTTATATGAAAAGAAGAAACTAGTAAAAATCACAGGAAAAAGTTGGTTAAAGATCAAAAACTTTCATAGTAGTTTAGGAAATGCTGGTTTCAGCGCAGTATATATATAAAAATAGCAGTATAATATAAAAATATTGAGAAAATAATCAGATTTTCCATGAAAAAAGTAGGTAAAAGAGCAGAAAAAGTTATATGAAAAGAAGAAACTAGTAAAAATCACAGGAAAAAGTTGGTTAAAGATCAAAAACTTTCATAGTAGTTTAGGAAATGCGGGTTTAAACGCAGTATATCTAGAGAAATCTTTATATAAAAATATTGAGAAAATGATCAGATTTTCCACGAAAAAAGTAGGTAAAAGAGCAGAAAAAGTTATATGAAAAGAAGAAACTAGTAAAAATCACAGGAAAAAGTTGGTTAAAGATCAAAAACTTTCATAGTAGTTTAGGAAATACGGGTTTCAGCGCAGTATATATATAAAAATAGCAGTTAAATATAAAAATATTGAGAAAATAATCAGATTTTCCATGAAAAAAGTAGGTAAAAGAGCAGAAAAAGTTATATGAAAAGAAGAAACTAGTAAAAATCACAGGAAAAAGTTGGTTAAAGATCAAAAACTTTCATAGTTGTTTAGGAAATGCGGGTTTCAGCGCAGTATATATATAAAAATAGCAGTATAATATAAAAATATTGAGAAAATAATCAGATTTTCCATGAAAAAAGTAGGTAAAATAGCAGAAAAAGTTATATGAAAAGAAGAAGTTATATGAAAAGTTTAGGAAATGCGGGTTTCAGCGCAGTATATATAGAAAAATATCAGTTTAATATAAAAATATTGACAAAATAATCAGATTTTCCATGAAAAAAGTAGGTAAAAGAGCAGAAAAAGTTTTATGAAAAGAAGAAACTAGTAAAAATCACAGGACAAAGTTGGTTAAAGATCAAAAACTTTCATAGTAGTTTAGGAAATGCGGGTTTCAGCGCAGCATATATATATATAATATAAAAATATTGAGAAAATAATCAGATTTTCCATGAAAAAAGTAGGTAAAAGAGCAGAAAAAGTTATATGAAAAGAAGAAACTAGTAAAAACCACAGGAAAAAGTTGGTTAAAGATCAAAAACTTTCATAGTAGTTTAGGAAATACGGGTTTCAGCGCAGTATATATATAAAAATAGCAGTATAATATAAAAATATTGAGAAAATAATCAGATTTTCCATGAAAAAAGTAGGTAAAAGACCAGAAAAACTTATATGAAAAGAAGAAACTAGTAAAAACCACAGGAAAAAGTTGGTTAAAGATCAAAAACTTGCATAGTAGTTTAGGAAATGCGGGTTTCAGCGCAGTATATATATAAAAATAGCAGTATAATATAAAAATATTGAGAAAATAATCAGATTTTCCATGAAAAAAGTAGGTAAAAGAGCAGAAAAAGTTATATGAAAAGAAGAAACTAGTAAAAATCACAGGAAAAAGTTGGTTAAAGATCAAAAACTTTCATAGTAGTTTAGGAAATGCGGGTTTCAGCGCAGTATATATATATATAATATAAAAATATTGAGAAAATAATCAGTTTTTTCATGAAAAATGTAGGTAAAAGAGCAGAAAAAGTTATATGAAAAGAAGAAACTAGTAAAAATCTAGTAAAAACCACAGGAAAAAGTTGGTTAAAGATCAAAAACTTTCATAGTAGTTTAGGAAATGCGGGTTTCAGCGCAGTATATATATATATAATATAAAAATATTGAGAAAATAATCAGATTTTCCATGAAAAAAGTAGGTAAAAGAGCAGAAAAACTTATATGAAAAGAAGAAACTA
Source organism: Eristalis arbustorum (assembly GCA_916610145.1). Classification (NCBI taxonomy): domain Eukaryota; kingdom Metazoa; phylum Arthropoda; class Insecta; order Diptera; family Syrphidae; genus Eristalis; species Eristalis arbustorum. The sequence continues at coordinate 56,722 of CAKAIZ010000346.1, read as the reverse complement.
GTAAAAACCACAGGAAAAAGTTGGTTAAAGATCAAAAACTTGCATAGTAGTTTAGGAAATGCGGGTTTCAGCGCAGTATATATATAAAAATAGCAGTATAATATAAAAATATTGAGAAAATAATCAGATTTTCCATGAAAAAAGTAGGTAAAAGAGCAGAAAAAGTTATATGAAAAGAAGAAACTAGTAAAAATCACAGGAAAAAGTTGGTTAAAGATCAAAACTTTCATAGTAGTTTAGGAAATGCGGGTTTCAGCGCAGTATATATATATATAATATAAAAATATTGAGAAAATAATCAGATTTTCCATGAAAAATGTAGGTAAAAGAGCAGAAAAAGTTATATGAAAAGAAGAAACTAGTAAAAATCTAGTAAAAACCACAGGAAAAAGTTGGTTAAAGATCAAAAACTTTCATAGTAGTTTAGGAAATGCGGGTTTCAGCGCAGTATATATATAAAAATAACAGTATAATATAAAAATATTGAGAAAATAATCAGATTTTCCATGAAAAAAGTAGGTAAAAGAGCAGAAAAAGTTATATGAAAAGAAGAAACTAGTAAAAATCACAGGAAAAAGTTGGTTAAAGATCAAAAACTTTCATAGTAGTTTAGGAAATGCGGGTTTCAGCGCAGTATATATATAAAAATAGCAGTTTAATATAAAAATATTGAGAAAATAATCAGATTTTCCATGAAAAAAGTAGGTAAAAGAGCAGAAAAAGTTATATGAAAAGAAGAAACTAGTAAAAATCACAGGAAAAAGTTGGTTAAAGATCAAAAACTTTCATAGTAGTTTAGGAAATGCGGGTTTCAGCGCAGTATATATATATATATAATATAAAAATATTGAGAAAATAATCAGATTTTCCATGAAAAAAGTAGGTAAAAGAGCAGAAAAAGTTATATGAAAAGAAGAAACTAGTAAAAACCACAGGAAAAAGTTGGTTAAAGATCAAAAACTTTCATAGTAGTTTAGGAAATACGGGTTTCAGCGCAGTATATATATAAAAATAGCAGTATAATATAAAAATATTGAGAAAATAATCAGATTTTCCATGAAAAAAGTAGGTAAAAGAGCAGAAAAAGTTATATGAAAAGAAGAAACTAGTAAAAATTACAGGAAAAAGTTGGTTAAAGATCAAAAACTTTCATAGTAGTTTAGGAAATGCGGGTTTCAGCGCAGTATATATATATATAATATAAAAATATTGAGAAAATAATCAGATTTTCCATGAAAAATGTAGGTAAAAGAGCAGAAAAAGTTATATGAAAAGAAGAAACTAGTAAAAATCACAGGAAAAAGTTGGTTAAAGATCAAAAACTTTCATAGTAGTTTAGGAAATGCGGGTTTCAGCGCAGTATATATATATATATAAAGCAGTATAATATAAAAATATTGAGAAAATAATCAGATTTTCCATGAAAAAATAGGTAAAAGAGCAGAAAAAGTTATATGAAAAGAAGAAACTAGTAAAAATCACAGGAAAAAGTTGGTTAAAGATCAAAAACTTTCATAGTAGTTTAGGAAATGCGGGTTTCAGCGCAGTATATATATATTTATATATAATATAAAAATATTGAGAAAATAATCAGATTTTCCATGAAAAAAGTAGGTAAAAGAGCAGAAAAAATTATATGAAAAGAAGAAACTAGTAAAAATCACAGGAAAAAGTTGGTTAAAGATCAAAAACTTTCATAGTAGTTTAGGAAATGCGGGTTTCAGCGCAGTATATATATATATAATATAAAAATATTGAGAAAATAATCAGATTTTCCATGAAAACTGTAGGTAAAAGAGCAGAAAAAGTTATATGAAAAGAAGAAACTAGTAAAAATCACAGGAAAAAGTTGGTTAAAGATCAAAAACTTTCATAGTTGTTTGGGAAATGCGGGTTTCAGCGCAGTATATATATAAAAATAGCAGTATAATATAAAAAATATTGAGAAAATAATCAGATTTTCCATGAAAAATGTAGGTAAAAGAGCAGAAAAAGTTATATGAAAAGAAGAAACTAGTAAAAATCACAGGAAAAAGTTGGTTAAAGATCAAAAACTTTCATAGTAGTTTAGGAAATGCGGGTTTCAGTGCAGTATATATATATATAATATAAAAATATTGAGAAAATAAACAGATTTTCCATGAAAAAAGTAGGTAAAAGAGCAGAAAAAGTTATATGAAAAGAAGAAACTAGTAAAAATCACAGGAAAAAGTTGGTTGAAGATCAAAAACTTTCATAGTAGTTAGGAAATGCGGGTTTCAGCGCAGTATATATATATTTATATATAATATAAAAATATTGAGAAAATAATCAGATTTTCCATGAAAAATGTAGGTAAAAGAGCAGAAAAAGTTATATGAAAAGAAGAAACTAGTAAAAATCACAGGAAAAAGTTGGTTAAAGATCAAAAACTTTCATAGTAGTTTAGGAAATGCGGGTTTCAGCGCAGTATATATATAAAAATAGCAGTATAATATAAAAATATAGAGAAAATAATCAGATTTTCCATGAAAAATGTAGATAAAAGAGCAGAAAAAGTTATATGAAAAGAAGAAACTAGTAAGAATCACAGAAAAAAGTTGGTGAAAGATCAAAAACTTTCATAGTAGTTCAGGAAATGCGGGTGTCAGCGCAGTATATATATATTTATATATAATATAAAAATATTGAGAAAATAATCAGATTTTCCATGAAAAGCGCAGTATATATATATATAATATAATATTAAAATATTGAGAAAATAATCAGATTTTCCATGAAAAATGTAGGTAAAAGAGCAGAAAAAGTTATATAAAAAGAAGAAACTAGTAAAAATCACAGGAAAAAGTTGGTTAAAGATCAAAAACTTTCATGGTAATTTAGGAAATGCGGGTTTCAGCGCAGTATATATATATATAATATAAAAATATTAAGAAAATAATAAGATTTTCCATGAAAAAAGTAGGTAAAAGAGCAGAAAAAGTTATATGAAAAGAAGAAACTAGTAAAAATCACAGACAAAAGTTGGTTAAAGATCAAAAACTTTCATAGTAGTTTAGGAAATGCGGGTTTCAGCGCAGTATATATATATAATATAAAAATATTGAGAAAATAATCAGATTTTCCATGAAAAATGTAGGTAAAAGAGCAGAAAAAGTTATATGAAAAGAAGAAACTAGTAAAAATCACAGGAAAAAGTTGGTTAAAGATCAAAAACTTTCATGGTAGTTTAGGAAATGCGGGTTTCAGCGCAGTATATATATATATATAATATAAAAATATTAAGAAAATAATAAGATTTTCCATGAAAAAAGTAGGTAAAAGAGCAGAAAAAGTTATATGAAAAGAAGAAACTAGAAAAAATCACAGGAAAAAGTTGGTTAAAGATCAAAAACTTTCATAGTAGTTTAGGAAATGCGGGTTTCAGCGCAGTATATATATAAAAATAGCAGTATAATATAAAAATATTGAGAAAATAATCAGATTTTCCATGAAAAATGTAGGTAAAAGAGCAGAAAAAGTTATATGAAAAGAAGAAACTAGTAAAAATCACAGAAAAAAGTTGGTTAAAGATCAAAAACTTTCATAGTAGTTTAGGAAATGCGGGTTTCAGCGCAGTATATATATAAAAATAGCAGTATAATATAAAAATATTGAGAAAATAATCAGATTTTCCATGAAAAATGTAGGTAAAAGAGCAGAAAAAGTTATATGAAAAGAAGAAACTAGTAAAAATCACAGGAAAAAGTTGGTTAAAGATCAAAAACTTTCATAGTAGTTTAGTAAATGCGGGTTTCAGCGCAGTATATATATATATAATATAAAAATATTGAGAAAATAATCAGATTTTCCATGAAAAAAGTAGGTAAAAGAGCAGAAAAAGTTATATGAAAAGAAGAAACTAGTAAAAATCACAGGAAAAAATTGGTTAGAGATCAAAAACTTTCATAGTAATTTAGGAAATGCGGGTTTCAGCGCAGTATATATATATATAATATAAAAATATTAAGAAAATAATCAGATTTTCCATGAAAAAAGTAGGTAAAAGAGCAGAAAAAGTTATATGAAAAGAAGAAACTAGTAAAAATCACAGGAAAAAGTTGGTTAAAGATCAAAAACTTTCATAGTAGTTTAGGAAATGCGGGTTTCAGCGCAGTATATATATATTTATATATAATATAAAAATATTGAGAAAATAATCAGATTTTCCATGAAAAATGTAGGTAAAAGAGCAGAAAAAGTTATATGAAAAGAAGAAACTAGTAAAAATCACAGGAAAAAGTTGGTTAAAGATCAAAAACTTTCATAGTAGTTTAGGAAATGCGGGTTTCAGCGCAGTATATATATAAAAATAGCAGTATAATATAAAAATATAGAGAAAATAATCAGATTTTCCATGAAAAATGTAGATAAAAGAGCAGAAAAAGTTATATGAAAAGAAGAAACTAGTAAGAATCACAGAAAAAAGTTGGTGAAAGATCAAAAACTTTCATAGTAGTTTAGGAAATGCGGGTTTCAGCGCAGTATATATATATATAATATAAAACTATTGAGAAAATAATCAGATTTTCCATGAAAAAAGTAGGTAAAAGACCAGACAAAGTTATATGAAAAGAAGAAACTAGTAAAAATCACAGGAAAAAGTTGGTTAAAGATCAAAAACTTTCATAGTAGTTTAGGAAATGCGGGTTTCAGCGCAGTATATATATATATAATATAAAAATATTGAGAAAATAATCAGATTTTCCATGAAAAAAGTAGGTAAAAGAGCAGAAAAAGTTATATGAAAAGAAGAAACTAGTAAAAATCACAGGAAAAAATTGGTTAGAGATCAAAAACTTTCATAGTAATTTAGGAAATGCGGGTTTCAGCGCAGTATATATATATATAATATAAAAATATTAAGAAAATAATCAGATTTTCCATGAAAAAAGTAGGTAAAAGAGCAGAAAAAGTTATATGAAAAGAAGAAACTAGTAAAAATCACAGGAAAAAGTTGGTTAAAGATCAAAAACTTTCATAGTAGTTTAGGAAATGCGGGTTTCAGCGCAGTATATATATATTTATATATAATATAAAAATATTGAGAAAATAATCAGATTTTCCATGAAAAATGTAGGTAAAAGAGCAGAAAAAGTTATATGAAAAGAAGAAACTAGTAAAAATCACAGGAAAAAGTTGGTTAAAGATCAAAAACTTTCATAGTAGTTTAGGAAATGCGGGTTTCAGCGCAGTATATATATAAAAATAACAGTATAATATAAAAATATAGAGAAAATAATCAGATTTTCCATGAAAAATGTAGATAAAAGAGCAGAAAAAGTTATATGAAATGAAGAAACTAGTAAGAATCACAGAAAAAAGTTGGTGAAAGATCAAAAACTTTCATAGTAGTTTAGGAAATGCGGGTTTCAGCGCAGTATATATATATATAATATAAAAATATTGAGAAAATAATCAGATTTTCCATGAAAACTGTAGGTAAAAGAGCAGAAAAAGTTATATGAAAAGAAGAAACTAGTAAAAATCACAGGAAAAAGTTGGTTAAAGATCAAAAACTTTCATAGTAGTTTGGGAAATGCGGGTTTCAGCGCAGTATATATATAAAAATAGCAGTATAATATAAAAAATATTGAGAAAATAATCAGATTTTCCATGAAAAATGTACGTAAAAGAGCAGAAAAAGTTATATGAAAAGAAGAAACTAGTAAAAATCACAGGAAAAAGTTGGTTAAAGATCAAAAACTTTCATAGTTGTTTAGGAAATGCGGGTTTCAGCGCAGTATATATATATATAATATAAAAATATTGAGAAAATAATCAGATTTTCCATGAAAAATGTAGGTAAAAGAGCAGAAAAAGTTATATGAAAAGAAGAAACTAGTAAGAATCACAGAAAAAAGTTGGTGAAAGATCAAAAACTTTCATAGTAGTTCAGGAAATGCGGGTGTCAGCGCAGTATATATATATTTATATATAATATAAAAATATTGAGAAAATAATCAGATTTTCCATGAAAAGCGCAGTATATATATATATAATATAATATTAAAATATTGAGAAAATAATCAGATTTTCCATGAAAAATGTAGGTAAAAGAGCAGAAAAAGTTATATAAAAAGAAGAAACTAGTAAAAATCACAGGAAAAAGTTGGTTAAAGATCAAAAACTTTCATGATAATTTAGGAAATGCGGGTTTCAGCGCAGTATATATATATATAATATAAAAATATTAAGAAAATAATAAGATTTTCCATGAAAAAAGTAGGTAAAAGAGCAGAAAAAGTTATATGAAAAGAAGAAACTAGTAAAAATCACAGACAAAAGTTGGTTAAAGATCAAAAACTTTCATAGTAGTTTAGGAAATGCGGGTTTCAGCGCAGTATATATATATAATATAAAAATATTGAGAAAATAATCAGATTTTCCATGAAAAATGTAGGTAAAAGAGCAGAAAAAGTTATATGAAAAGAAGAAACTAGTAAAAATCACAGGAAAAAGTTGGTTAAAGATCAAAAACTTTCATGGTAGTTTAGGAAATGCGGGTTTCAGCGCAGTATATATATATATATAATATAAAAATATTAAGAAAATAATAAGATTTTCCATGAAAAAAGTAGGTAAAAGAGCAGAAAAAGTTATATGAAAAGAAGAAACTAGAAAAAATCACAGGAAAAAGTTGGTTAAAGATCAAAAACTTTCATAGTAGTTTAGGAAATGCGGGTTTCAGCGCAGTATATATATAAAAATAGCAGTATAATATAAAAATATTGAGAAAATAATCAGATTTTCCATGAAAAATGTAGGTAAAAGAGCAGAAAAAGTTATATGAAAAGAAGAAACTAGTAAAAATCACAGAAAAAAGTTGGTTAAAGATCAAAAACTTTCATAGTAGTTTAGGAAATGCGGGTTTCAGCGCAGTATATATATAAAAATAGCAGTATAATATAAAAATATTGAGAAAATAATCAGATTTTCCATGAAAAATGTAGGTAAAAGAGCAGAAAAAGTTATATGAAAAGAAGAAACTAGTAAAAATCACAGGAAAAAGTTGGTTAAAGATCAAAAACTTTCATAGTAGTTTAGGAAATGCGGGTTTCAGCGCAGTATATATATATATAATATAAAAATATTGAGAAAATAATCAGATTTTCCATGAAAAAAGTAGGTAAAAGAGCAGAAAAAGTTATATGAAAAGAAGAAACTAGTAAAAATCACAGGAAAAAGTTGGTTAAAGATCAAAAACTTTCATAGTAGTTTAGGAAATGCGGGTTTCAGCGCAGTATATATATATATAATATAAAACTATTGAGAAAATAATCAGATTTTCCATGAAAAAAGTAGGTAAAAGACCAGACAAAGTTATATGAAAAGAAGAAACTAGTAAAAATCACAGGAAAAAGTTGGTTAAAGATCAAAAACTTTCATAGTAGTTTAGGAAATGCGGGTTTCAGCGCAGTATATATATATATAATATAAAAATATTGAGAAAATAATCAGATTTTCCATGAAAAAAGTAGGTAAAAGAGCAGAAAAAGTTATATGAAAAGAAGAAACTAGTAAAAATCACAGGAAAAAATTGGTTAAAGATCAAAAACTTTCATAGTAATTTAGGAAATGCGGGTTTCAGCGCAGTATATATATATATAATATAAAAATATTAAGAAAATAATCAGATTTTCCATGAAAAAAGTAGGTAAAAGAGCAGAAAAAGTTATATGAAAAGAAGAAACTAGTAAAAATCACAGGAAAAAGTTGGTTAAAGATCAAAAACTTTCATAGTAGTTTAGGAAATGCGGGTTTCAGCGCAGTATATATATATTTATATATAATATAAAAATATTGAGAAAATAATCAGATTTTCCATGAAAAATGTAGGTAAAAGAGCAGAAAAAGTTATATGAAAAGAAGAAACTAGTAAAAATCACAGGAAAAAGTTGGTTAAAGATCAAAAACTTTCATAGTAGTTTAGGAAATGCGGGTTTCAGCGCAGTATATATATAAAAATAGCAGTATAATATAAAAATATAGAGAAAATAATCAGATTTTCCATGAAAAATGTAGATAAAAGAGCAGAAAAAGTTATATGAAATGAAGAAACTAGTAAGAATCACAGAAAAAAGTTGGTGAAAGATCAAAAACTTTCATAGTAGTTTAGGAAATGCGGGTTTCAGCGCAGTATATATATATATAATATAAAAATATTAAGAAAATAATCAGATTTTCCATGAAAACTGTAGGTAAAAGAGCAGAAAAAGTTATATGAAAAGAAGAAACTAGTAAAAATCACAGGAAAAAGTTGGTTAAAGATCAAAAACTTTCATAGTAGTTTAGGAAATGCGGGTTTCAGCGCAGTATATTCATAAAAATAGCAGTATAATATAAAAATATCGAGAAAATAATCAGATTTTCCATGAAAAATGTAGGTAAAAGAGCAGAAAAAGTTATATGAAAAGAAGAAACTAGTAAAAATCACAGAAAAAAGTTGGTTAAAGATCAAAAACTTTCATAGTAGTTTAGGAAATGCGGGTTTCAGCGCAGTATATATATAAAAATAGCAGTGTAATATAAAAATATTGAGAAAATAATCAGATTTTCCATGAAAAATGTAGGTAAAAGAGCAGAAAAAGTTATATGAAAAGAAGAAACTAGTAAAAATCACAGGAAAAAGTTGGTTATAGATCAAAAACTTTCATAGTTGTTTAGGAAATGCGGGTTTCAGCGCAGTATATATATATATAATATAAAAATATTGAGAAAATAATCAGATTTTCCATGAAAAATGTAGGTAAAAGAGCAGAAAAAGTTATATGAAAAGAAGAAACTAGTAAAAATCACAGGAAAAAGTTGGTTAAAGATCAAAAACTTTCATAGTAGTTTAGGAAATGCGGGTTTCAGTGCAGTATATATATATATAATATAAAAATATTGAGAAAATAATCAGATTTTCCATGAAAAAAGTAGGTAAAAGAGCAGAAAAAGTTATATGAAAAGAAGAAACTAGTAAAAATCACAGGAAAAAGTTGGTTAAAGATCAAAAACTTTCATAGTAGTTTAGGAAATGCGGGTTTCAGCGCAGTATATATATAAAAATAGCAGTATAATATAAAAATATAGAGAAAATAATCAGATTTTCCATGAAAAATGTAGATAAAAGAGCAGAAAAAGTTGTATGAAAAGAAGAAACTAGTAAGAATCACAGAAAAAAGTTGGTGAAAGATCAAAAACTTTCATAGTAGTTCAGGAAATGCGGGTGTCAGCGCAGTATATATATATATAATATAATATAAAAATATTGAGAAAATAATCAGATTTTCCATGAAAAGCGCAGTATATATATATATAATATAATATTAAAATATTGAGAAAATAATCAGATTTTCCATGAAAAATGTAGGTAAAAGAGCAGAAAAAGTTATATGAAAAGAAGAAACTAGTAAAAATCACAGGAAAAAGTTGGTTAAAGATCAAAAACTTTCATGGTAGTTTAGGAAATGCGGGTTTCAGCGCAGTATATATATATATAATATAAAAATATTAAGAAAATAATAAGATTTTCCATGAAAAAAGTAGGTAAAAGAGCAGAAAAAGTTATATGAAAAGAAGAAACTAGTAAAAATCACAGGAAAAAGTTGGTTAAAGATCAAAAACTTTCATAGTAGTTTAGGAAATGCGGGTTTCAGCGCAGTATATATATAAAAATAGCAGTATAATATAAAAATATAGAGAAAATAATCAGATTTTCCATGAAAAATGTAGATAAAAGAGCAGAAAAAGTTATATGAAAAGAAGAAACTAGTAAGAATCACAGAAAAAAGTTGGTGAAAGATCAAAAACTTTCATAGTAGTTCAGGAAATGCGGGTGTCAGCGCAGTATATATATATATAATATAATATAAAAATATTGAGAAAATAATCAGATTTTCCATGAAAAGCGCAGTATATATATATATAATATAATATTAAAATATTGAGAAAATAATCAGATTTTCCATGAAAAATGTAGGTAAAAGAGCAGAAAAAGTTATATGAAAAGAAGAAACTAGTAAAAATCACAGGAAAAAGTTGGTTAAAGATCAAAAACTTTCATGGTAGTTTAGGAAATGCGGGCTTCAGCGCAGTATATATATATATATAATATAAAAATATTAAGAAAATAATAAGATTTTCCATGAAAAAAGTAGGTAAAAGAGCAGAAAAAGTTATATGAAAAGAAGAAACTAGTAAAAATCACAGGAAAAAGTTGGTTAAGGATCAAAAACTTTCATAGTAGTTTAGGAAATGCGGGTTTCAGCGCAGTATATATATAAAAATAGCAGTATAATATAAAAATATTGAGAAAATAATCAGATTTTCCATGAAAAATGTAGGTAAAAGAGCAGAAAAAGTTATATGAAAAGAAGAAACTAGTAAATATCACAGGAAAAAGTTGGTTAAAGATCAAAAACTTTCATGGTAGCTTAGAAAATGCGGGTTTCAGCGCAGTATATATATATATATATAATATAAAAATATTAAGAAAATAATAAGATTTTCCATGAAAAAAGTAGGTAAAAGAGCAGAAAAAGTTATATGAAAAGAAGAAACTAGAAAAAATCACAGGAAAAAGTTGGTTAAAGATCAAAAACTTTCATAGTAGTTTAGGAAATGCGGGTTTCAGCGCAGTATATATATAAAAATAGCAGTATAATATAAAAATATTGAGAAAATAATCAGATTTTCCATGAAAAATGTAGGTAAAAGAGCAGAAAAAGTTATATGAAAAGAAGAAACTAGTAAAAATCACAGAAAAAAGTTGGTTAAAGATCAAAAACTTTCATAGTAGTTTAGGAAATGCGGGTTTCAGCGCAGTATATATATAAAAATAGCAGTATAATATAAAAATATTGAGAAAATAATCAGATTTTCCATGAAAAATGTAGGTAAAAGAGCAGAAAAAGTTATATGAAAAGAAGAAACTAGACAAAAAAAGTTATATGAAAAGAAGAAACTAGTAAAAATCACAGGAAAAAGTTGGTTAAAGATCAAAAACTTTCATAGTAGTTTAGGAAATGCGGGTTTCAGCGCAGTATATATATATATAATATAAAAATATTGAGAAAATAATCAGATTTTCCATGAAAAAAGTAGGTAAAAGAGCAGAAAAAGTTATATGAAAAGAAGAAACTAGTAAAAATCACAGGAAAAAGTTGGTTAAAGATCAAAAACTTTCATAGTAGTTTAGGAATTGCGGGTTTCAGCGCAGTATATATATATATAATATAAAACTATTGAGAAAATAATCAGATTTTCCATGAAAAAAGTAGGTAAAAGAGCAGACCAAGTTATATGAAAAGAAGAAACTAGTAAAAATCACAGGAAAAAGTTGGTTAAAGATCAAAAACTTTCATAGTAGTTTAGGAAATGCGGGTTTCAGCGCAGTATATATATATATAATATAAAAATATTGAGAAAATAATCAGATTTTCCATGAAAAAAGTAGGTAAAAGAGCAGAAAAAGTTATATGAAAAGAAGAAACTAGTAAAAATCACAGGAAAAAGTTGGTTAGAGATCAAAAACTTTCATAGTAATTTAGGAAATGCGGGTTTCAGCGCAGTATATATATATATAATATAAAAATATTAAGAAAATAATCAGATTTTCCATGAAAAAAGTAGGTAAAAGAGCAGAAAAAGTTATATGAAAAGAAGAAACTAGTAAAAATCACAGGAAAAAGTTGGTTAAAGATCAAAAACTTTCATAGTAGTTTAGGAAATGCGGGTTTCAGCGCAGTATATATATATTTATATATAATATAAAAATATTGAGAAAATAATCAGATTTTCCATGAAAAATGTAGGTAAGAGAGCAGAAAAAGTTATATGAAAAGAAGAAACTAGTAAAAATCACAGGAAAAAGTTGGTTAAAGATCAAAAACTTTCATAGTAGTTTAGGAAATGCGGGTTTCAGCGCAGTATATTCATAAAAATAGCAGTATAATATAAAAATATCGAGAAAATAATCAGATTTTCCATGAAAAATGTAGGTAAAAGAGCAGAAAAAGTTATATGAAAAGAAGAAACTAGTAAAAATCACAGAAAAAAGTTGGTTAAAGATCAAAAACTTTCATAGTAGTTTAGGAAATGCGGGTTTCAGCGCAGTATATATATAAAAATAGCAGTGTAATATAAAAATATTGAGAAAATAATCAGATTTTCCATGAAAAATGTAGGTAAAAGAGCAGAAAAAGTTATATGAAAAGAAGAAACTAGTAAAAATCACAGGAAAAAGTTGGTTAAAGATCAAAAACTTTCATAGTTGCTTAGGAAATGCGGGTTTCAGCGCAGTATATATATATATATATCTAATATAAAAATATTGAGAAAATAATCAGATTTTCCATGAAAAATGTAGGTAAAAGAGCAGAAAAAGTTATATGAAAAGAAGAAACTAGTAAAAATCACAGGAAAAAGTTGGTTAAAGATCAAAAACTTTCATAGTAGTTTAGGAAATGCGGGTTTCAGCGCAGTATATATATATATAATATAAAAATATTGAGAAAATAATCACTTTTCCATGAAAAATGTAGGTAAAAGAGCAGAAAAAGTTATATGAAAAGAAGAAACTAGTAAAAATCACAGGAAAAAGTTGGTTAAAGATCAAAAACTTTCATAGTAGTTTAGGAAATGCGGGTTTCAGCGCAGTATATATATATATAATATAAAAATATTGAGAAAATAATCAGATTTTCCATGGAAAATGTAAGTAAAAGAGCAGAAAAAGTTATATGAAAAGAAGAAACTAGTAAAAATCACAGGAAAAAGTTGGTTAAAGATCAAAAACTTTCATAGTAGTTTAGGAAATGCGGGTTTCAGCGCAGTATATATATAAAAATAGCAGTTGAATATAAAAATATTGAGAAAATAATCAGATTTTCCATGAAAAATTTAGGTAAAAGAGCAGAAAAAGTTATATGAAAAGAAGAAACTAGTAAAAATCACAGGAAAAAGTTGGTTAAAGATCAAAAACTTTCATAGTAGTTTAGGAAATGCGGGTTTCAGCGCAGTATATATATATATATAATATAAAAATATTGAGAAAATAATCAGATTTTCCATGAAAAATGTAGGTAAAAGAGCAGGAAAAGTTATATAAAAAGAAGAAACTAGTAAAAATCACAGAAAAAAGTTGGTTAAAGATCAAAATTTTTCATAGTAGTTTAGGAAATGCGGGTTTCAGCGCAGTATATATATAAAAATAGCAGTATAATATAAAAATATTGAGAAAATAATCAGATTTTCCATGAAAAATGTAGGTAAAAGAGCAGAAAAAGTTATATGAAAAGAAGAAACTAGTAAAAATCACAGGAAAAAGTTGGTTAAAGATCAAAAACTTTCATAGTAGTTTAGGAAATGCGGGTTTCAGCGCAGTATATATATATATAATATAAAAATATTGAGAAAATAATCAGATTTTCCATGAAAAATGTAGGTAAAAGAGCAGAAAAAGTTATATGAAAAGAAGAAACTAGTAAAAATCACAGAAAAAAGTTGGTTAAAGATCAAAAACTTTAATAGTAGTTCAGGAAATGCGGGTTTCAGCTTAGTATATATATATATATTATAAAAATATTGAGAAAATAATCAGATTTTCCATGGAAAATGTAAGCAAAAGAGCAGAAAAAGTTATATGAAAAGAAGAAACTAGTAAAAATCACAGGAAAAAGTTGGTTAAAGATCAAAAACTTTCATAGTAGTTTAGGAAATGCGGGTTTCAGCGCAGTATATATATATATAATATAAAAATATTGAGAAAATAATCAGATTTTCCATGAAAAAAGTAGGTAAAAGAGCAGAAAAAGTTATATGAAAAGAAGAAACTAGTAAAAATCACAGGAAAAAGTTGGTTAAAGATCAAAAACTTTCATAGTAGTTTAGGAAATGCGGGTTTAAGCGCAGTATATATATATATATAATATAAAAATATTGAGAAAATAATCAGATTTTCCATGAAAAAAGTAGGTAACAGAGCAGAAAAAGTTATATAAAAAGAAGAAACTAGTAAAAATCACAGAAAATAGTTGGTTAAAGATCAAAAACTTTCATAGTAGTTTAGGAAATGCGGGTTTCAGCGCAGTATATATATAAAAATAGCAGTATAATATAAAAATAGTGAGAAAATAATCAGATTTTCCATGAAAAATGTAGGTAAAAGAGCAGAAAAAGTTATATGAAAAGAAGAAACTAGTAAAAATCACAGGAAAAAGTTGGTGAAAGATCAAAAACTTTCATAGTAGTTTAGGAAATGCGGGTTTCAGCGCAGTATGTATATATATATAATATAAAAATATTGAGAAAATAATCAGATTTTCCATGAAAAAAGTAGGTAAAAGAGCAGAAAAAGTTATATGAAAAGAAGAAACTAGTAAAAATCACAGGAAAAAGTTGGTTAAAGATCAAAAACTTTCATAGTAGTTTAGGAAATGCGGGTTTCAGCGCAGCATATATATAAAAATAGCAGTATAATATAGAAATATTGAGAAAATAATTAGATTTTCCATGAAAAATGTAGGTAAAAGAGCAGAAAAAGTTATATGAAAAGAAGAAACTAGTAAAAATCACAGGAAAAAGTTGGTTAAAGATCAAAAACTTTCATAGTAGTTTAGGAAATGCGGGTTTCAGCGCAGTATATATATATATATAAAATAAAAATATTGAGAAAATAATCAGATTTTCCATGAAAAAAGTAGGTAAAAGAGCAGAAAAAGTTATATGAAAAGAAGAAACTAGTAAAAATCACAGGAAAAAGTTGGTTAAAGATCAAAAACTTTCATAGTAGTTTAGGAAATGCGGGTTTCAGCGCAGTATATATATATATATATATATATAATATATAAAAATATTGAGAAAATAATCAGATTTTCCATGAAAAAAGTAGGTAAAAGAGCAGAAAAAGTTATATGAAAAGAAGAAACTACCAAAAATCACAGGAAAAAGTTGGTTAAAGATCAAAAACTTTCACAGTAGTTTAGGAAATGCGGGTTTCAGCGCAGTATATATATATAATATAAAAATATTGAGAAAATAATCAGATTTTCCATGAAAAAAGTAGGTAAAAGAGCAGAAAAAGTTATATGAAAAGAAGAAACTAGTAAAAATCACAGGAAAAAGTTGATTAAAGATCAAAAACTTTCATATTAGTTTAGGAAATGCGGGTTTCAGCGCAGTATATATATAAAAATAGCAGTATAATATAAAAATATTGAGAAAATAATCAGATTTTCCATGAAAAAAGTAGGTAAAAGAGCAGAAAAAGTTATATGAAAAGAAGAAACTAGTAAAAATCACAGGAAAAAGTTGGTTAAAGATCAAAAACTTTCATAGTAGTTTAGGAAACGCGGGTTTCAGCGCAGTAAATATATATATATAATATAAAAATATTGAGAAAATGATCAGATT
Organism: Eristalis arbustorum; assembly: GCA_916610145.1. Lineage (NCBI taxonomy): Eukaryota > Metazoa > Arthropoda > Insecta > Diptera > Syrphidae > Eristalis > Eristalis arbustorum. Next base: position 41,305 of record CAKAIZ010000346.1, on the reverse strand, counting down.
TTCCATGAAAAAAGTAGGTAAAAGAGCAGAAAAAGTTATATGAAAAGAAGAAACTAGTAAAAATCACAGGAAAAAGTTGGTAAAAGATCAAAAACTTTCATAGTAGTTTAGGAAATGCGGGTTTCAGCGCAGTATATATATATAATATAAAAATATTGAGAAAATAATCAGGTTTTCCATGAAAAAGTAGGTAAAAGAGCAGAAAAAGTTATATGAAAAGAAGAAACTAGTAAAAATCACAGGAAAAAGTTGGTTAAAGATCAAAAACTTTCATAGTAGTTTAGGAAATGCGGGTTTCAGCGCAGTATATATATAAAAATACCAGTATAATATAAAAATATCGAGAAAATAATCAGATTTTCCATGAAAAATTTAGGTAAAAGAGCAGAAAAAGTTATATGAAAAAAAGAAACTTGTAAAAATTACAGGAAAAAGTTGGTTAAAGATCAAAAACTTTCATAGTAGTTTAGGAAATGCGGGTTTCAGCGCAGTATACATATTTATAATATGAAAATATTGAGAAAATAATCAGATTTTCCATGAAAAATGTAGGTAAAAGAGCAGAAAAAGTTATATGAAAAGAAGAAACTAGTAAAAATCACAGGAAAAAGTTGGTTAAAGATCAAAAACTTTCATAGTAGTGTAGGAAATGCGGGTTTCAGCGCAGTATATATATATATAATATAAAAATATTGAGAAAATAATCAGATTTTCCATGAAAAAAGTAGGTAAAGGAGCAGAAAAAGTTATATGAAAAGAAGAAACTAGTAAAAATCACAGGAAAAAGTTGGTTAAAGATCAAAAACTTTCATAGTAGTTTAGGAAATGCGGGTTTCAGCGCAGTATATATATATATATATATAATATAAAAATATTGAGAAAATAATCAGATTTTCCATGAAAAAAGTAGGTAAAAGAGCAGAAAAAGTTATGTGAAAAGAAGAAACTAGTAAAAATCACAGGAAAAAGTTGGTTAAAGATCAAAAACTTTCATAGTAGTGTAGGAAATGCGGGTTTCAGCGCAGTATATATATATATAATATAAAAATATTGAGAAAATAATCAGATTTTCCATGAAAAAAGTAGGTAAAGGAGCAGAAAAAGTTATATGAAAAGAAGAAACTAGTAAAAATCACAGGAAAAAGTTGGTTAAAGATCAAAAACTTTCATAGTAGTTTAGGAAATGCGGGTTTCAGCGCAGTATATATATATATATATAGCAGTATAATATAAAAATATTGAGAAAATAATCAGATTTTCCATGAAAAAAGTAGGTAAAAGAGCAGAAAAAGTTATATGAAAAGAAGAAACTAGTAAAAATCACAGGAAAAAGTTGGTTAAAGATCAAAAACTTTCATAGTAGTTTAGGAAATGCGAGTTTCAGCGCAGTATATATATATATAATATAAAAATATTGAGAAAATAATCAGATTTTCCATGAAAAAAGTAGGTAAAAGAGCAGAAAAAGTTATATGAAAAGAAGAAACAAGTAAAAATCACAGGAAAAAGTTGGTTAAAGATCAAAAACTTTCATAGTAGTTTAGGAAATGCGGGTTTCAGCGCAGTATATATATATATATAATATAAAAATATTGAGAAAATAATCAGATTTTCCATGAAAAAAGTAGGTAAAAGAGCAGAAAAAGTTATATGAAAAGAAGAAACTAGTAAAAATCACAGGAAAAAGTTGGTTAAAGATCAAAAACTTTGATAGTAGTTTAGGAAATGCGGGTTTCAGCGCAGTATATATATATATAATATAAAAATATTGAGAAAATAATCAGATTTTCCATGAAAAATGTAGGTAAAAGAGCAGAAAAAGTTATATGAAAAGAAGAAACTAGTAAAAATCACAGAAAAAAGTTGGTTAAAGATCAAAAACTTTCATAGTAGTTTAGGAAATGCGGGTTTCAGCGCAGTATAATATAAAAATATTGAGAAAATAATCAAATTTTCCATGAAAAATGTAGGTAAAAGAGCAGAAAAAGTTATATAAAAAGAAGAAACTAGTAAAAATCACAGGAAAAAGTTGGTTAAAGATCAAAAACTTTCATAGTAGTTTAGGAAATGCGGGTTTCAGCGCAGTATAAATATATATATAATATAAAAATATTGAGAAAATAATCAGATTTTCCATGAAAAAAGTAGGTAAAAGAGCAGAAGAAGTTATATGAAAAGAAGAAACAAGTAAAAATCACAGGAAAAAGTTGGTTAAAGATCAAAAACTTTCATAGTAGTTTAGGAAATGCGGGTTTCAGCGCAGTATATATATATATATAGCAGTATAATATAAAAATATTGAGAAAATAATCAGATTTTCCATGAAAAATGTAGGTAAAAGAGCAGAAAAAGTTATATGAAAAGAAGAAACTAGTAAAAATTACAGGAAAAAGTTGGTTAAAGATAAAAAACTTTCATAGTAGTATAGGAAATGCGGGTTTCAGAGCAGTATATATATATATTATATAAAAATATTGAGAAAATAATCAGATTTTCCATGAAAAATGTAGGTAAAAGAGCAGAAAAAGTTATATGAAAAGAAGAAACTAGTAAAAATCACAGAAAAAAGTTGGTTAAAGATCAAAAACTTTCATAGTAGTTTAGGAAATGCGGGTTTCAGCGCAGTATATATATATATATATATATATAATATAAAAATATTGAGAAAATAATCAGATTTTCCATGAAAAATGTAGGTAAAAGATCAGAAAAAGTTATATGAAAAGAAGAAACTAGTAAAAATCACAGGAAAAAGTTGGTTAAAGATCAAAAACTTTCATAGTAGTTGAGGAAATGCGGGTTTCAGCGCAGTATATATATATATATATATAATATAAAAATATTGAGAAAATAATCAGATTTTCCTTGAAAAATGTAGGTAAAAGAGCAGAAAAAGTTATATGAAAAGAAGAAACTAGTAAAAATCACAGGAAAAAGTTGGTTAAGGATCAAAAACTTTCATAGTAGTTTAGGAAATGCGGGTTTCAGCGCAGTATATATATAAAAATAGCAGTATAATATAAAAATATTGAGAAAATAATCAGATTTTCCATGAAAAAAGTAGGTAAAAGAGCAGAAAAAGTTATATGAAAAGAAGAAACTAGTAAAAATCACAGGAAAGAGTTGGTTAAAGATCAAAAACTTTCATAGTAGTTTAGGAAATGCGGGTTTCAGCGCAGTATATATATAAAAATAGCAGTATAATATAAAAATATTGAACAAATAATCAGATTTTCCATGAAAAATGTAGGTAAAAGAGCAGAAAAAGTTTTATGAAAAGAAGAAACTAGTAAAAATCACAGGAAAAAGTTGGTTAAAGATCAAAAACTTTCATAGTAGTTTAGGAAATGCGGGTTTCAGCGCAGTATATATATATATAATATAAAAATATTGGAAAATAATCAGATTTTCCATGAAAAATGTAGGTAAAAGAGCAGAAAAAGTTAAATGAAGAGAAGAAACTAGTAAAAATCACAGGAAAAAGTTGGTTAAAGATCAAAAACTTTCATAGTAGTTCAGGAAATGCGGGTTTCAGCGCAGTATATATATAAAAATAGCAGTATAATATAAAAATATTGAGAAAATAATCAGATTTTCCATGAAAAATGTAGGTAAAAGAGCAGAAAAAGTTATATGAAAAGAAGAAACTAGTAAAAATCACAAGGAGAAAGTTGGTTAAAGATCAAAAACTTTCATAGTAGTTTAGGAAATGCGGGTTTCAACGCAGTATATATATAAAAATAGCAGTATAATATAAAAAATATTGAGAAAATAATCAGATTTTCCATGAAAAATGTAGGTAAAAGAGCAAGTTATATGAAAAGAAGAAACTAGTAAAAATCACAGAAAAAAGTTGGTTAAAGATCAAAAACTTTCATAGTAGATTAGGAAATGCGGGTTTCAGCGCAGTATATATATAAAAATAGCAAAAATATTGAGAAAATAATCAGATTTTCCATGAAAAATGTAGGTAAAAGAGCAGAAAAAGTTATATGAAAAGAAGAAACTAGTAAAAATCACAGGAAAAAGTTGGTTAAAGATCAAAAACTTTCATAGTAGTTTAGGAAATGCGGGTTTCAGCGCAGTATATATATATATAATATAAAAATATTGAGAAAATAATCAGATTTTACATGAAAAATGTAGGTAAAAGAGCAGAAAAAGTTATATGAAAAGAAGAAACTAGTAAAAATCACAGGAAAAAGTTGGTTAAAGATCAAAAACTTTCATAGTAGTTTAGGAAATGCGGGTTTCAGCGCAGTATATATATATATATAATATAAAAATATTGAGAAAATAATCAGATTTTCCATGAAAAATGTAGGTAAAAGAGCAGAAAAAGTTATATGAAAAGAAGAAACTAGTAAAAATCACAGGAAAAAGTTGGTTAAAGATCAAAAACTTTCATAGTAGATATATATAATATAAAAATATTGAGAAAATAATCAGATTTTCCATGAAAAAAGTAGGTAAAAGAGCAGAAAAAGTTATATGAAAAGAAGAAACTAGTAAAAATCACAGGAAAAAGTTGGTTAAAATTCAAAAACGTTCATAGTAGTTTAGGAAATGCGGGTTTCAGCGCAGTATATATATATATGATATAAAAATATTGAGAAAATAATCAGATTTTCCATGAAAAATGTAGGTAAAAGAGCAGAAAAAGTTATATGAAAAGAAGAAACTAGTAAAAATCACAGGAAAAAGTTGGTTAAAGATCAAAAACTTTCATAGTAGTTTAGGAAATGCGGGTTTCAGCGCAGTATATATATATATAATATAAAAATATTGGAAAATAATCAGATTTTCCATGAAAAATGTAGGTAAAAGAGCAGAAAAAGTTAAATGAAAAGAAGAAACTAGTAAAAAATCACAGGAAAAAGTTAGTTAAAGATCAAAAACTTTCATAGTAGTTCAGGAAATGCGGGTTTCAGCGCAGTATATATATAAAAATAGCAGTATAATATAAAAATATTGAGAAAATAATCAGATTTTCCATGAAAAATGTAGGTAAAAGAGCAGAAAAAGTTATATGAAAAGAAGAAACTAGTAAAAATCACAGGAGAAAGTTGGTTAAAGATCAAAAACTTTCATAGTAGTTTAGGATATGCGGGTTTCAACGCAGTATATATATAAAAATAGCAGTATAATATAAAAATATTGAGAAAATAATCAGATTTTCCATGAAAAATGTAGGTAAAAGAGCAAGTTATATGAAAAGAAGAAACTAGTAAAAATCACAGAAAAAAGTTGGTTAAAGATCAAAAACTTTCATAGTAGTTTAGGAAATGCGGGTTTCAGCGCAGTATATATATAAAAATAGCAAAAATATTGAGAAAATAATCAGATTTTCCATGAAAAATGTAGGTAAAAGAGCAGAAAAAGTTATATGAAAAGAAGAAACTAGTAAAAATCACAGGAAAAAGTTGGTTAAAGATCAAAAACTTTCATAGTAGTTTAGGAAATGCGGGTTTCAGCGCAGTATATATATATATAATATAAAAATATTGAGAAAATAATCAGATTTTACATGAAAAATGTAAGTAAAAGAGCAGAAAAAGTTATATGAAAAGAAGAAACTAGTAAAAATCACAGGAAAAAGTTGGTTAAAGATCAAAAACTTTCATAGTAGTTTAGGAAATGCGGGTTTCAGCGCAGTATATATATATATAATATAAAAATATTGGAAAATAATCAGATTTTCCATGAAAAATGTAGGTAAAAGAGCAGAAAAAGTTAAATGAAGAGAAGAAACTAGTAAAAATCACAGGAAAAACTTGGTTAAAGATCAAAAACTTTCATAGTAGTTCAGGAAATGCGGGTTTCAGCGCAGTATATATATAAAAATAGCAGTATAATATAAAAATATTGAGAAAATAATCAGATTTTCCATGAAAAATGTAGGTAAAAGAGCAGAAAAAGTTATATGAAAAGAAGAAACTAGTAAAAATCACAGGAGAAAGTTGGTTAAAGATCAAAAACTTTCATAGTAGTTTAGGAAATGCAGTATATATATAAAAATAGCAGTATAATATAAAAAATATGAGAAAATAATCAGATTTTCCATGAAAAATGTAGGTAAAAGAGCAAGTTATATGTAAAGAAGAAACTAGTAAAAATCACAGAAAAAAAGTTGGTTAAAGATCAAAAACTTTCATAGTAGTTTAGGAAATGCGGGTTTCAGCGCAGTATATATATAAAAATAGCAAAAATATTGAGAAAAATAATCAGATTTTCCATGAAAAATGTAGGTAAAAGAGCAGAAAAAGTTATATGAAAAGAAGAAACTAGTAAAAATCACAGGAAAAAGTTGGTTAAAGATCAAAAACTTTCATAGTAGTTTAGGAAATGCGGGTTTCAGCGCAGTATATATATATATAATATAAAAATATTGAGAAAATAATCAGATTTTACATGAAAAATGTAGGTAAAAGAGCAGAAAAAGTTATATGAAAAAGAAGAAACTAGTAAAAATCACAGGAAAAAGTTGGTTAAAGAATCAAAAACTTTCATAGTAGTTTAGGAAATGCAAGTTTCAGCGCAGTATATATATATATATAATATAAAAATATTGAGAAAATAATCAGATTTTCCATGAAAAATGTAGGTAAAAGAGCAGAAAAAAGTTATATGAAAAGAAGAAACTAGTAAAAATCACAGGAAAAAGTTGGTTAAAGATCAAAAACTTTCATAGTAGTTTAGGAAATGCGGGTATATATATATATATAATATAAAAATATTGAGAAAATAATCAGATTTTCCATGAAAAAAGTAGGTAAAAGAGCAGAAAAAGTTATATGAAAAGAAGAAACTAGTAAAAATCACAGGAAAAAGTTGGTTAAAGATCAAAAACTTTCATAGTAGTTTAGGAAAATGCGGGTTTCAGCGCAGCATATATATAAAAAATAGCAGTATAATATAGAAATATTGAGAAAATAATCAGATTTTCCATGAAAAATGTAGGTAAAAGAGCAGAAAAAGTTATATGAAAAGAAGAAACTAGTAAAAAATCACAGGAAAAAGTTGGTTAAAGATCAAAAACTTTCATAGTAGTTTAGGAAATGCGGGTTTCAGCGCAGTATATATATATATATAAAATAAAATATTGAGAAAATAATCAGATTTTCCATGAAAAAAGTAGGTAAAAGAGCAGAAAAAGTTATATGAAAAGAAGAAACTAGTAAAAATCACAGGAAAAAGTTGGTTAAAGATCAAAAACTTTCATAGTAGTTTAGGAAATGCGGGTTTCAGCGCAGTATATATATATATATATATAATATATAAAAATATTGAGAAAATAATCAGATTTTCCATGAAAAAAGTAGGTAAAAGAGCAGAAAAAGTTATATGAAAAGAAGAAACTACCAAAAATCACAGGAAAAAGTTGGTTAAAGATCAAAAACTTTCACAGTAGTTTAGGAAATGCGGGTTTCAGCGCAGTATATATATATAATATAAAAATATTGAGAAAATAATCAGATTTTCCATGAAAAAAAGTAGGTAAAAGAGCAGAAAAAGTTATATGAAAAGAAGAAACTAGTAAAAATCACAGGAAAAAGTTGATTAAAGATCAAAAACTTTCATATTAGTTTAGGAAATGCGGGTTTCAGCGCAGTATATATATAAAAATAGCAAAAATATTGAGAAAATAATCAGATTTTCCATGAAAAAAGTAGGTAAAAGAGCAGAAAAAGTTATATGAAAAGAAGAAACTAGTAAAAATCACAGGAAAAAGTTGGTTAAAGATCAAAAACTTTCATAGTAGTTTAGGAAACGCGGGTTTCAGCGCAGTAAATATATATATATAATATAAAAATATTGAGAAAATGATCAGATTTTCCATGAAAAAAGTAGGTAAAAGAGCAGAAAAAGTTATATGAAAAGAAGAAACTAGTAAAAATCACAGGAAAAAGTTGGTAAAAGATCAAAAACTTTCATAGTAGTTTAGGAAATGCGGGTTTCAGCGCAGTATATATATATAATATAAAAATATTGAGAAAATAATCAGGTTTTCCATGAAAAAGTAGGTAAAAGAGCAGAAAAAGTTATATGAAAAGAAGAAACTAGTAAAAATCACAGGAAAAAGTTGGTTAAAGATCAAAAACTTTCATAGTAGTTTAGGAAATGCGGGTTTCAGCGCAGTATATATATAAAAATACCAGTATAATATAAAAATATCGAGAAAATAATCAGATTTTCCATGAAAAATTTAGGTAAAAGAGCAGAAAAAGTTATATGAAAAAAAGAAACTTGTAAAAATTACAGGAAAAAGTTGGTTAAAGATCAAAAACTTTCATAGTAGTTTAGGAAATGCGGGTTTCAGCGCAGTATACATATTTATAATATGAAAATATTGAGAAAATAATCAGATTTTCCATGAAAAATGTAGGTAAAAGAGCAGAAAAAGTTATATGAAAAGAAGAAACTAGTAAAAATCACAGGAAAAAGTTGGTTAAAGATCAAAAACTTTCATAGTAGTGTAGGAAATGCGGGTTTCAGCGCAGTATATATATATATAATATAAAAATATTGAGAAAATAATCAGATTTTCCATGAAAAAAGTAGGTAAAGGAGCAGAAAAAGTTATATGAAAAGAAGAAACTAGTAAAAATCACAGGAAAAAGTTGGTTAAAGATCAAAAACTTTCATAGTAGTTTAGGAAATGCGGGTTTCAGCGCAGTATATATATATATATATATAATATAAAAATATTGAGAAAATAATCAGATTTTCCATGAAAAAAGTAGGTAAAAGAGCAGAAAAAGTTATGTGAAAAGAAGAAACTAGTAAAAATCACAGGAAAAAGTTTGTTAAAGATCAAAAACTTTCATAATAGTTTAGGAAATGCGGGTTTCAGCGCAGTATATATATATATAATATAAAAATATTGAGAAAATAATCAGATTTTCCATGAAAGAAGTAGGTAAAAGAGCAAAAAAAGTTATATGAAAAGAAGAAACTAGTAAAAATCACAGGAAAAAGTTGGTTAAAGATCAAAAACTTTCATAGTAGTTTAGGAAATGCGGGTTTCAGCGCAGTATATATATATATATATAGCAGTATAATATAAAAATATTGAGAAAATAATCAGATTTTCCATGAAAAAAGTAGGTAAAAGAGCAGAAAAAGTTATATGAAAAGAAGAAACTAGTAAAAATCACAGGAAAAAGTTGGTTAAAGATCAAAAACTTTCATAGTAGTTTAGGAAATGCGAGTTTCAGCGCAGTATATATATATATAATATAAAAATATTGAGAAAATAATCAGATTTTCCATGAAAAAAGTAGGTAAAAGAGCAGAAAAAGTTATATGAAAAGAAGAAACTAGTAAAAATCACAGGAAAAAGTTGGTTAAAGATCAAAAACTTTCATAGTAGTTTAGGAAATGCGGGTTTCAGCGCAGTATATATATATATATAATATAAAAATATTGAGAAAATAATCAGATTTTCCATGAAAAAAGTAGGTAAAAGAGCAGAAAAAGTTATATGAAAAGAAGAAACTAGTAAAAATCACAGGAAAAAGTTGGTTAAAGATCAAAAACTTTGATAGTAGTTTAGGAAATGCGGGTTTCAGCGCAGTATATATATATATAATATAAAAATATTGAGAAAATAATCAGATTTTCCATGAAAAATGTAGGTAAAAGAGCAGAAAAAGTTATATGAAAAGAAGAAACTAGTAAAAATCACAGAAAAAAGTTGGTTAAAGATCAAAAACTTTCATAGTAGTTTAGGAAATGCGGGTTTCAGCGCAGTATAATATAAAAATATTGAGAAAATAATCAAATTTTCCATGAAAAATGTAGGTAAAAGAGCAGAAAAAGTTATATAAAAAGAAGAAACTAGTAAAAATCACAGGAAAAAGTTGGTTAAAGATCAAAAACTTTCATAGTAGTTTAGGAAATGCGGGTTTCAGCGCAGTATAAATATATATATAATATAAAAATATTGAGAAAATAATCAGATTTTCCATGAAAAAAGTAGGTAAAAGAGCAGAAGAAGTTATATGAAAAGAAGAAACAAGTAAAAATCACAGGAAAAAGTTGGTTAAAGATCAAAAACTTTCATAGTAGTTTAGGAAATGCGGGTTTCAGCGCAGTATATATATATATATAAAAATATTGAGAAAATAATCAGATTTTCCATGAAAAATGTAGGTAAAAGAGCAGAAAAAGTTATATGAAAAGAAGAAACTAGTAAAAATTACAGGAAAAAGTTGGTTAAAGATAAAAAACTTTCATAGTAGTATAGGAAATGCGGGTTTCAGAGCAGTATATATATATATTATATAAAAATATTGAGAAAATAATCAGATTTTCCATGAAAAATGTAGGTAAAAGAGCAGAAAAAGTTATATGAAAAGAAGAAACTAGTAAAAATCACAGAAAAAAGTTGGTTAAAGATCAAAAACTTTCATAGTAGTTTAGGAAATGCGGGTTTCAGCGCAGTATATATATATATATATATATATATAATATAAAAATATTGAGAAAATAATCAGATTTTCCATGAAAAATGTAGGTAAAAGAGCAGAAAAAGTTATATGAAAAGAAGAAACTAGTAAAAATCACAGGAAAAAGTTGGTTAAAGATCAAAAACTTTGATAGTAGTTGAGGAAATGCGGGTTTCAGCGCAGTATATATATATATATATATAATATAAAAATATTGAGAAAATAATCAGATTTTCCTTGAAAAATGTAGGTAAAAGAGCAGAAAAAGTTATATGAAAAGAAGAAACTAGTAAAAATCACAGGAAAAAGTTGGTTAAGGATCAAAAACTTTCATAGTAGTTTAGGAAATGCGGGTTTCAGCGCAGTATATATATAAAAATAGCAGTATAATATAAAAATATTGAGAAAATAATCAGATTTTCCATGAAAAAAGTAGGTAAAAGAGCAGAAAAAGTTATATGAAAAGAAGAAACTAGTAAAAATCACAGGAAAGAGTTGGTTAAAGATCAAAAACTTTCATAGTAGTTTAGGAAATGCGGGTTTCAGCGCAGTATATATATAAAAATAGCAGTATAATATAAAAATATTGAACAAATAATCAGATTTTCCATGAAAAATGTAGGTAAAAGAGCAGAAAAAGTTATATGAAAAGAAGAAACTAGTAAAAATCACAGGAAAAAGTTGGTTAAAGATCAAAAACTTTCATAGTAGTTTAGGAAATGCGGGTTTCAGCGCAGTATATATATATATAATATAAAAATATTGGAAAATAATCAGATTTTCCATGAAAAATGTAGGTAAAAGAGCAGAAAAAGTTAAATGAAGAGAAGAAACTAGTAAAAATCACAGGAAAAAGTTGGTTAAAGATCAAAAACTTTCATAGTAGTTCAGGAAATGCGGGTTTCAGCGCAGTATATATATAAAAATAGCAGTATAATATAAAAATATTGAGAAAATAATCAGATTTTCCATGAAAAATGTAGGTAAAAGAGCAGAAAAAGTTATATGAAAAGAAGAAACTAGTAAAAATCACAAGGAGAAAGTTGGTTAAAGATCAAAAACTTTCATAGTAGTTTAGGAAATGCGGGTTTCAGCGCAGTATATATATAAAAATAGCAGTATAATATAAAAAATATTGAGAAAATAATCAGATTTTCCATGAAAAATGTAGGTAAAAGAGCAAGTTATATGAAAAGAAGAAACTAGTAAAAATCACAGAAAAAAGTTGGTTAAAGATCAAAAACTTTCATAGTAGTTTAGGAAATGCGGGTTTCAGCGCAGTATATATATAAAAATAGCAAAAATATTGAGAAAATAATCAGATTTTCCATGAAAAATGTAGGTAAAAGAGCAGAAAAAGTTATATGAAAAGAAGAAACTAGTAAAAATCACAGGAAAAAGTTGGTTAAAGATCAAAAACTTTCATAGTAGTTTAGGAAATGCGGGTTTCAGCGCAGTATATATATATATAATATAAAAATATTGAGAAAATAATCAGATTTTACATGAAAAATGTAGGTAAAAGAGCAGAAAAAGTTATATGAAAAGAAGAAACTAGTAAAAATCACAGGAAAAAGTTGGTTAAAGATCAAAAACTTTCATAGTAGTTTAGGAAATGCGGGTTTCAGCGCAGTATATATATATATATAATATAAAAATATTGAGAAAATAATCAGATTTTCCATGAAAAATGTAGGTAAAAGAGCAGAAAAAGTTATATGAAAAGAAGAAACTAGTAAAAATCACAGGAAAAAGTTGGTTAAAGATCAAAAACTTTCATAGTAGTTTAGGAAATGCGGGTATATATATATATATAATATAAAAATATTGAGAAAATAATCAGATTTTCCATGAAAAAAGTAGGTAAAAGAGCAGAAAAAGTTATATGAAAAGAAGAAACTAGTAAAAATCACAGGAAAAAGTTGGTTAAAATTCAAAAACGTTCATAGTAGTTTAGGAAATGCGGGTTTCAGCGCAGTATATATATATGATATAAAAATATTGAGAAAATAATCAGATTTTCCATGAAAAATGTAGGTAAAAGAGCAGAAAAAGTTATATGAAAAGAAGAAACTAGTAAAAATCACAGGAAAAAGTTGGTTAAAGATCAAAAACTTTCATAGTAGTTTAGGAAATGCGGGTTTCAGCGCAGTATATATATATAATATAAAAATATTGGAAAATAATCAGATTTTCCATGAAAAATGTAGGTAAAAGAGCAGAAAAAGTTAAATGAAAAGAAGAAACTAGTAAAAATCACAGGAAAAAGTTAGTTAAAGATCAAAAACTTTCATAGTAGTTCAGGAAATGCGGGTTTCAGCGCAGTATATATATAAAAATAGCAGTATAATATAAAAATATTGAGAAAATAATCAGATTTTCCATGAAAAATGTAGGTAAAAGAGCAGAAAAAGTTATATGAAAAGAAGAAACTAGTAAAAATCACAGGAGAAAGTTGGTTAAAGATCAAAAACTTTCATAGTAGTTTAGGATATGCGGGTTTCAACGCAGTATATATATAAAAATAGCAGTATAATATAAAAATATTGAGAAAATAATCAGATTTTCCATGAAAAATGTAGGTAAAAGAGCAAGTTATATGAAAAGAAGAAACTAGTAAAAATCACAGAAAAAAGTTGGTTAAAGATCAAAAACTTTCATAGTAGTTCAGGAAATGCGGGTTTCAGCGCAGTATATATATAAAAATAGCAAAAATATTGAGAAAATAATCAGATTTTCCATGAAAAATGTAGGTAAAAGAGCAGAAAAAGTTATATGAAAAGAAGAAACTAGTAAAAATCACAGGAAAAAGTTGGTTAAAGATCAAAAACTTTCATAGTAGTTTAGGAAATGCGGGTTTCAGCGCAGTATATATATATATAATATAAAAATATTGAGAAAATAATCAGATTTTACATGAAAAATGTAGGTAAAAGAGCAGAAAAAGTTATATGAAAAGAAGAAACTAGTAAAAATCACAGGAAAAAGTTGGTTAAAGATCAAAAACTTTCATAGTAGTTTAGGAAATGCGGGTTTCAGCGCAGTATATATATATATAATATAAAAATATTGGAAAATAATCAGATTTTCCATGAAAAATGTAGGTAAAAGAGCAGAAAAAGTTAAATGAAGAGAAGAAACTAGTAAAAATCACAGGAAAAACTTGGTTAAAGATCAAAAACTTTCATAGTAGTTCAGGAAATGCGGGTTTCAGCGCAGTATATATATAAAAATAGCAGTATAATATAAAAATATTGAGAAAATAATCAGATTTTCCATGAAAAATGTAGGTAAAAGAGCAGAAAAAGTTATATGAAAAGAAGAAACTAGTAAAAATCACAGGAGAAAGTTGGTTAAAGATCAAAAACTTTCATAGTAGTTTAGGAAATGCGGGTTTCAACGCAGTATATATATAAAAATAGCAGTATAATATAAAAAATATTGAGAAAATAATCAGATTTTCCATGAAAAATGTAGGTAAAAGAGCAAGTTATATGTAAAGAAGAAACTAGTAAAAATCACAGAAAAAAGTTGGTTAAAGATCAAAAACTTTCATAGTAGTTTAGGAAATGCGGGTTTCAGCGCAGTATATATATAAAAATAGCAAAAATATTGAGAAAATAATCAGATTTTCCATGAAAAATGTAGGTAAAAGAGCAGAAAAAGTTATATGAAAAGAAGAAACTAGTAAAAATCACAGGAAAAAGTTGGTTAAAGATCAAAAACTTTCATAGTAGTTTAGGAAATGCGGGTTTCAGCGCAGTATATATATATATAATATAAAAATATTGAGAAAATAATCAGATTTTACATGAAAAATGTAGGTAAAAGAGCAGAAAAAGTTATATGAAAAGAAGAAACTAGTAAAAATCACAGGAAAAAGTTGGTTAAAGATCAAAAACTTTCATAGTAGTTTAGGAAATGCAAGTTTCAGCGCAGTATATATATATATATAATATAAAAATATTGAGAAAATAATCAGATTTTTCATGAAAAATGTAGGTAAAAGAGCAGAAAAAGTTATATGAAAAGAAGAAACTAGTAAAAATCACAGGAAAAAGTTGGTTAAAGATCAAAAACTTTCATAGTAGTTTAGGAAATGCGGGTATATATATATATATAATATAAAAATATTGAGAAAATAATCAGATTTTCCATGAAAAAAGTAGGTAAAAGAGCAGAAAAAGTTATATGAAAAGAAGAAACTAGTAAAAATCACAGGAAAAAGTTGGTTAAAGATCAAAAACTTTCATAGTAGTTTAGGAAATGCGGGTTTCAGCGCAGTATATATATATATGATATAAAAATATTGAGAAAATAATCAGATTTTCCATGAAAAATGTAGGTAAAAGAGCAGAAAAAGTTATATGAAAAGAAGAAACTAGTAAAAATCACAGGAAAAAGTTGGTTAAAGATCAAAAACTTTCATAGTAGTTTAGGAAATGCGGGTTTCAGCGCAGTATATATATATATAGTATAAAAATATTGGAAAATAATCAGATTTTCCATGAAAAATGTAGGTAAAAGAGCAGAAAAAGTTAAATGAAAAGAAGAAACTAGTAAAAATCACAGGAAAAAGTTAGTTAAAGATCAAAAACTTTCATAGTAGTTCAGGAAATGCGGGTTTCAGCGCAGTATATATATAAAAATAGCAGTATAATATAAAAATATTGAGAAAATAATCAGATTTTCCATGAAAAATGTAGGTAAAAGAGCAGAAAAAGTTATATGAAAAGAAGAAACTAGTAAAAATCACAGGAGAAAGTTGGTTAAAGATCAAAAACTTTCATAGTAGTTTAGGAAATGCGGGTTTCAACGCAGTATATATATAAAAATAGCAGTATAATATAAAAATATTGAGAAAATAATCAGATTTTCCATGAAAAATGTAGGTAAAAGAGCAAGTTATATGAAAAGAAGAAACTAGTAAAAATCACAGAAAAAAGTTGGTTAAAGATCAAAAACTTTCATAGTAGTTTAGGAAATGCGGGTTTCAGCGCAGTATATATATAAAAATAGCAAAAATATTGAGAAAATAATCAGATTTTCCATGAAAAATGTAGGTAAAAGAGCAGAAAAAGTTATATGAAAAGAAGAAACTAGTAAAAATCACAGGAAAAAGTTGGTTAAAGATCAAAAACTTTCATAGTAGTTTAGGAAATGCGGGTTTCAGCGCAGTATATATATATATAATATAAAAATATTGAGAAAATAATCAGATTTTACATGAAAAATGTAGGTAAAAGAGCAGAAAAAGTTATATGAAAAGAAGAAACTAGTAAAAATCACAGGAAAAAGTTGGTTAAAGATCAAAAACTTTCATAGTAGTTTAGGAAATGCGGGTTTCAGCGCAGTATATATATATATATAATATAAAAATATTGAGAAAATAATCAGATTTTCCATGAAAAATGTAGGTAAAAGAGCAGAAAAAGTTATATGAAAAGAAGAAACTAGTAAAAATCACAGGAAAAAGTTGGTTAAAGATCAAAAACTTTCATAGTAGTTTAGGAAATGCGGGTATATATATATATATATAATATAAAAATATTGAGAAAATAATCAGATTTTCCATGAAAAAAGTAGGTAAAAGAGCAGAAAAAGTTATATGAAAAGAAGAAACTAGTAAAAATCACAGGAAAAGGTTGGTTTAAGATCAAAAACTTTCATAGTAGTTTAGGAAATGCGGGTTTCAGCGCAGTATATATATATATATAATATAAAAATATTGAGAAAATAATCAGATTTTCCATGAAAAATGTAGGTAAAAGAGCAGAAAAAGTTATATGAAAAGAAGAAACTAGTAAAAATCACAGGAAAAAGTTGGTTAAAGATCAAAAACTTTCATAGTAGT
>CAKAIZ010000346.1:0-20000 GCA_916610145.1 Eristalis arbustorum | reverse complement strand
ATATTGAGAAAATAATCAGATTTTCCCTGAAAAATGTAGGTAAAAGAGCAGAAAAAGTTATATGAAAAGAAGAAACTAGTAAAAATCACAGGAAAAAGTTGGTTAAAGATCAAAAACTTTCATAGTAGTTTAGGAAATGCGGGTTTCAGCGCAGTATATATATATATAATATAAAAATATTGAGAAAATAATCAGATTTTCCATGAAAAATGTAGGTAAAAGAGCAGAAAAAGTTATATGAAAAGAGGAAACTAGTAAAAATCACAGGAAAATGTTATATATATAATATAAAAATATTGAGAAAATAATCAGATTTTCCATGAAAAAAGTAGGTAAAAGAGCAGAAAAAGTTATATGAAAAGAAGAAACTAGTAAAAATCACAGGAAAAAGTTGGTTAAAGATCAAAAACTTTCATAGTAGTTTAGGAAATGCGGGTTTCAGCGCAGTATATATATATATAATATAAAAATATTGAGAAAATAATCAGATTTTCCATGAAAAATGTAGGTAAAAGAGCAGAAAAAGTAATATGAGAAGAAGAAACTAGTAAAAATCACAGGAAAAAGTTGGTTAAAGATCAAAAACTTGCATAGTATTATAGGAAATGCGGGTTTCAGCGCAGTATCTATATATATATATATATATATATATATATAATATATATATATAAAAATATTTATATATATATAATATAAAAATATTTAGTAGGTAAAAGAGCAGAAAAAGTTATATGAAAAGAAGAAACTAGTAAAAATCACAGGAAAAAGTTGGTTAAAGATCAAAAACTTTCATAGTAGTTTAGGAAATGCGGGTTTCAGCGCAGTATATATATATATAATATAAAAATATTGAGAAAATAATCAGATTTTCCATGAAAAATGTAGGTAAAAGAGCAGAAAAAGTTATATGAAAAGAAGAAACTAGTAAAAATCACAGGAAAATGTTGGTTAAAGATCAAAAACTTTCATAGTAGTTTAGGAAATGCGGGTTTCAGCGCAGTATATATATATATATAATATAAAAATATTGAGAAAATAATCAGATTTTCCATGAAAAATGTAGGTAAAAGAGCAGAAAAAGTTATATGAAAAGAAGAAACTAGTAAAAATAACAGGAAAAAGTTGGTTAAAGATCAAAAACTTTCATAGTAGTTTAGGAAATGCGGGTTTCAGCGCAGTATATATATAAAAATAGCAAAAATATTGAGAAAATAATCAGATTTTCCATGAAAAATGTAGGTAAAAGAGCAGAAAAAGTTATATGAAAAGAAGAAACTAGTAAAAATCACAGGAAAAAGTTGGTTAAAGATCAAAAACTTTTATAGTAGTTCAGGAAATGTGGATTTCAGCGCAGTATATATATAAAAATAGCAGTTTAATATAAAAATATTGAGAAAATAATCAGATTTTCCATGAAAAATGTAGGTAAAAGAGCAGAAAAAGTTATATGAAAAGAAGAAACTAGTAAAAATCACAGGAAAAAGTTGGTTAAAGATCAAAAACTTTCATAGTAGTTTAGGAAATGCGGGTTTCAGCGCAGTATATACATATATAATATAAAAATATTGAGAAAATAATCATATTTTCCATGAAAAATGTAGGTAAAAGAGCAGAAAAAGTTATATGAAAAGAAGAAACTAGTAAAAATCACAGGAAAATGTTGGTTAAAGATCAAAAACTTTCATAGTAGTTTAGGAAATGCGGGTTTCAGCGCAGTATATATATATATAATATAAAAATATTGAGAAAATAATCAGATTTTCCATGAAAAATGTAGGTAAAAGAGCAGAAAAAGTTATATGAAAAGAAGAAACTAGTAAAAATCACAGGAAAAAGTTGGTTAAAGATCAAAAACTTTCATAGTAGTTTAGGAAATGCGGGTTTCAGCGCAGTATATATATAAAAATAGCAAAAATATTGAGAAAATAATCAGATTTTCCATGAAAAATGTAGGTAAAAGAGCAGAAAAAGTTATATGAAAAGAAGAAACTAGTAAAAATCACAGGAAAAAGTTGGTTAAAGATCAAAAACTTTCATAGTAGTTTAGGAAATGCGGGTTTCAGCGCAGTATATATATATATATATATAATATAAAAATATTGAGAAAATCATCAGATTTTCCATGAAAAAAGTAAGTAAAAGAGCAGAAAAAGTTATATGAAAAGAAGAAACTAGTAAAAATCACAGGAAAAAGTTGGTTAAAGATCAAAAACTTTCATAGTAGTTTAGGAAATGCGGGTTTCAGCGCAGTATATATATATATAATATAAAAATATTGAGAAAATAATCAGATTTTCCATGAAAAATGTAGGTAAAAGAGCAGAAAAAGTTATATGAAAAGAAGAAACTAGTAAAAATCACAGGAAAAAGTTGGTTAAAGATCAAGAACTTTCATAGTAGTTTAGGAAATGCGGGTTTCAGCGCAGTATATATATATATAATATAAAAATATTGAGAAAATAATCAGATTTTCCATGAAAAAAGTAGGTAAAAGAGCAGAAAAAGTTATATGAAAAGCAGAAACTAGTAAAAATCACAGGAAAAAGTTGGTTAAAGATCAAAAACTTTCATAGTATTATAGGAAATGCGGGTTTCAGCGCAGTATATATATATATATATATAAAAATATTGAGAAAACAATCAGATTATCCATGAAAAAAGTAGGTAAAAGAGCAGAAAAAGTTATATGAAAAGAAGAAACTAGTAAAAATCACAGGAAAAAGTTGGTTAAAGATCAAAAACTTTCATAGTAGTTTAGGAAATGCGGGTTTCAGCGCAGTATATATATATAATATAAAAATATTGAGAAAATAATCAGATTTTCCATGAAAAATGTAGGTAAAAGAGCAGAAAAAGTTATATGAAAAGAAGAAACTAGTAAAAATCACAGGAAAATGTTGGTTAAAGATCAAAAACTTTCATAGTAGTTTAGGAAATGCGGGTTTCAGCGCAGTATATATATATATAATATAAAAATATTGAGAAAATAATCAGATTTTCCATGAAAAATGTAGGTAAAAGAGCAGAAAAAGTTATATGAAAAGAAGAAACTAGTAAAAATCACAGGAAAAAGTTGGTTAAAGATCAAAAACGTTCATAGTAGTTTAGGAAATGCGGGTTTCAGCGCAGTATATATATAAAAATAGCAAAAATATTGAGAAAATAATCAGATTTTCCATGAAAAATGTAGGTAAAAGAGCAGAAAAAGTTATATGAAAAAAAGAAACTAGTAAAAATCACAGGAAAAAGTTGGTTAAAGATCAAAAACCTTTATAGTAGTTCAGGAAATGCGGGTTTCAGCGCAGTATATATATAAAAATAGCAGTATAATATAAAAATATTGAGAAAATAATCAGATTTTCCATGAAAAATGTAGGTAAAAGAGCAGAAAAAGTTATATGAAAAGAAGAAACTAGTAAAAATCACAGGAAAAAGTTGGTGAAAGATCAAAAACTTTCATAGTAGTTTAGGAAATGCGGGTTTCAGCGCAGTATATATATATATATAATATAAAAATATTGAGAAAATAATCAGATTTTCCATGAAAAATGTAGGTAAAAGAGCAGAAAAAGTTATATGAAAAGAGGAAACTAGTAAAAATCACAGGAAAATGTTATATATATAATATAAAAATATTGAAAAAATAATCAGATTTTCCATGAAAAAAGTAGGTAAAAGAGCAGAAAAAGTTATATGAAAAGAAGAAACTAGTAAAAATCACAGGAAAAAGTTGGTTAAAATTCAAAAACGTTCATAGTAGTTTAGGAAATGCGGGTTTCAGCGCAGTACATATATATATAATATAAAAATATTGAGAAAATAATCAGATTTTCCATGAAAAATGTAGGAATCACAGGAAAAAGTTGGTTAAAGATCAAAAACTTTCATAGTAGTTTAGGAAATGCGGGTTTCAGCGCAGTATATATATATAATATAAAAATATTGAGAATATAATCAGATTTTCCATGAAAAATGTAGGTAAAAGAGCAGAAAAAGTTATATGAAAAGAAGAAACTAGTAAAAATCACAGGAAAAAGTTGGTTAAAGATCAAAAACTTTCATAGTAGTTTAGGAAATGCGGGTTTCAGCGCAGTATATATATATATATAGCAGTATAATATAAAAATATTGAGAAAATAATCAGATTTTCCATTAAAAATGTAGGTAAAAGAGCAGAAAAAGTTATATGAAAAGAAGAAACTAGTAAAAATCACAGGAAAAAGTTGGTTAAAGATCAAAAACTTTCATAGTAGTTTAGGAAATGCGGGTTTCAGCGCAGTATATATATATATATATATAATATAAAAATATTGAGAAAATCATCAGATTTTCCATGAAAAAAGTAAGTAAAAGAGCAGAAAAAGTTATATGAAAAGAAGAAACTAGTAAAAATCACAGGAAAAAGTTGGTTAAAGATCAAAAACTTTCATAGTAGTTTAGGAAATGCGGGTTTCAGCGCAGTATATATATATATAATATAAAAATATTGAGAAAATAATCAGATTTTCCATGAAAAATGTAGGTAAAAGAGCAGAAAAAGTTATATGAAAAGAAGAAACTAGTAAAAATCACAGGAAAAAGTTGGTTAAAGATCAAGAACTTTCATAGTAGTTTAGGAAATGCGGGTTTCAGCGCAGTATATATATATATAATATAAAAATATTGAGGAGAAAATAATCAGATTTTCCATGAAAAAAGTAGGTAAAAGAGCAGAAAAAGTTATATGAAAAGAAGAAACTAGTAAAAATCACAGGAAAAAGTTGGTTAAAGATCAAAAACTTTCATAGTATTATAGGAAATGCGGGTTTCAGCGCAGTATATATATATATATATATAAAAATATTGAGAAAACAATCAGATTTTCCATGAAAAAAGTAGGTAAAAGAGCAGAAAAAGTTATATGAAAAGAAGAAACTAGTAAAAATCACAGGAAAAAAGTTGGTTAAAGATCAAAAACTTTCATAGTAGTTTAGGAAATGCGGGTTTCAGCGCAGTATATATATATAATATAAAAATATTGAGAAAATAATCAGATTTTCCATGAAAAATGTAGGTAAAAGAGCAGAAAAAGTTATATGAAAGAAGAAACTAGTAAAAATCACAGGAAAATGTTGGTTAAAGATCAAAAACTTTCATAGTAGTTTAGGAAATGCGGGTTTCAGCGCAGTATATATATATATAATATAAAAATATTGAGAAAATAATCAGATTTTCCATGAAAAATGTAGGTAAAAGAGCAGAAAAAGTTATATGAAAAGAAGAAACTAGTAAAAATCACAGAAAAAGTTGGTTAAAGATCAAAAACGTTCATAGTAGTTTAGGAAATGCGGGTTTCAGCGCAGTATATATATAAAAATAGCAAAAATATTGAGAAATAATCAGATTTTCCATGAAAAATGTAGGTAAAAGAGCAGAAAAAGTTATATGAAAAAAAGAAACTAGTAAAAATCACAGGAAAAAGTTGGTTAAAGATCAAAACCTTTATAGTAGTTCAGGAAATGCGGTTTCAGCGCAGTATATATATAAAAATAGCAGTATAATATAAAATATTGAGAAAATAATCAGATTTTCCATGAAAAATGTAGGTAAAAGAGCAGAAAAAGTTATATGAAAAGAAGAAACTAGTAAAAATCACAGGAAAAAGTTGGTGAAAGATCAAAAACTTTCATAGTAGTTTAGGAAATGCGGGTTTCAGCGCAGTATATAATATATATTAATATAAAAATATTGAGAAAATAATCAGATTTTCCATGAAAAATGTAGGTAAAAGAGCAGAAAAAGTTATATGAAAAGAGGAAACTAGTAAAAATCACAGGAAAATGTTATATATATAATATAAAAATATTGAGAAAATAATCAGATTTTCCATGAAAAATGTAGGTAAAAGAGCAGAAAAAAGTTATATGAAAAGAAGAAACTAGTAAAAATCACAGGAAAAAGTTGGTGAAAGATCAAAAACTTTCATAGTAGTTTAGGAAATGCGGGTTTCAGCGCAGTACATATATATATAATATAAAAATATTGAGAAAATAATCAGATTTTCCATGAAAAATGTAGGAATCACAGGAAAAAGTTGGTTAAAGATCAAAAACTTTCATAGTAGTTTAGGAAATGCGGGTTTCAGCGCAGTATATATATATAATATAAAAATATTGAGAATATAATCAGATTTTCCATGAAAAATGTAGGTAAAAGAGCAGAAAAAGTTATATGAAAAGAAGAAACTAGTAAAAATCACAGGAAAAAGTTGGTTAAAGATCAAAAACTTTCATAGTAGTTTAGGAAATGCGGGTTTCAGCGCAGTATATATATATATATAGCAGTATAATATAAAAATATTGAGAAAATAATCAGATTTTCCATTAAAAATGTAGGTAAAAGAGCAGAAAAAGTTATATGAAAAGAAGAAACTAGTAAAAATCACAGGAAAAAGTTGGTTAAGATCAAAAACTTTCATAGTAGTTTAGGAAATGCGGGTTTCAGCGCAGTATATATATATATATAATATAAAAATATTGAGAAAATAATCAGATTTTCCATGAAAAATGTAGGTAAAAGAGCAGAAAAAGTTATATGAAAAGAGGAAACTAGTAAAAATCACAGGAAAATGTTATATATATAATATAAAAATATTGAGAAAATAATCAGATTTTCCATGAAAAAAGTAGGTAAAAGAGCAGAAAAAGTTATATGAAAAGAAGAAACTAGTAAAAATCACAGGAAAAAGTTGGTTAAAATTCAAAAACGTTCATAGTAGTTTAGGAAATGCGGGTTTCAGCGCAGTACATATATATATAATATAAAAATATTGAGAAAATAATCAGATTTTCCATGAAAAATGTAGGTAAAGAGCAGAAAAAGTTATATGAAAAGAAGAAACTAGTAAAAATCACAGGAAAAAGTTGGTTAAAGATCAAAAACTTTCATAGTAGTTTAGGAAATGCGGGTTTCAGCGCAGTATATATATATAATATAAAAATATTGAGAATATAATCAGATTTTCCATGAAAAATGTAGGGTAAAAGAGCAGAAAAAGTTATATGAAAAGAAGAAACTAGTAAAAATCACAGGAAAAAGTTGGTTAAAGATCAAAAACGTTCATAGTAGTTTAGGAAATGCGGTTTCAGCGCAGTATATATATAAAAATAGCAAAAATATTGAGAAAATAATCAGATTTTCCATGAAAAATGTAGTAAAAGAGCAGAAAAAGTTATATGAAAAAAAGAAACTAGTAAAAATCACACGAAAAAGTTGGTTAAAGATCAAAAACTTTTATAGTAGTTCAGGAAATGCGGGTTTCAGCGCAGTATATATATAAAAATAGCAGTATAATATAAAAATATTGAGAAAATAATCAGATTTTCCATGAAAAATGTAGGTAAAAGAGCAGAAAAAGTTATATGAAAAGAAGAAACTAGTAAAAATCACAGGAAAAAGTTGGTGAAAGATCAAAAACTTTCATAGTAGTTTAGGAAATGCGGGTTTCAGCGCAGTATATATATATATATAGCAGTATAATATAAAAATATGAGAAAATAATCAGATTTTCCATGAAAAATGTAGGTAAAAGAGCAGAAAAAGTTATATGAAAAGAAGAAACTAGTAAAAATCACAGGAAAAAGTTGTTAAAGATCAAAAACTTTCATAGTAGTTTAGGAAATGCGGGTTTCAGCGCAGTATATATATATATATATATAATATAAAAATATTGAGAAAATAATCAGATTTTCCATGAAAAATGTAGGTAAAAGAGCAGAAAAAGTTATATGAAAAAGAGGAAACTAGTAAAAATCACAGGAAAATGTTATATATATAATATAAAAATATTGAGGAAATAATCAGATTTTCCATGAAAAAAGTAGGTAAAAGAGCAGAAAAAGTTATATGAAAAGAAGAAACTAGTAAAAATCACAGGAAAAAGTTGGTTAAAATTCAAAAACGTTCATAGTAGTTTAGGATAGTTTAGGAAATGCGGGTTTCAGCGCAGTACATATATATATAATATAAAAATATTGAGAAAATAATCAGATTTTCCATGAAAAATGTAGGAATCACAGGAAAAAGTTGGTTAAAGATCAAAAACTTTCATAGTAGTTTAGGAAATGCGGGTTTCAGCGCAGTATATATATATAATATAAAAATATTGAGAATATAATCAGATTTTCCATGAAAAAATGTAGGTAAAAGAGCAGAAAAAGTTATATGAAAAGAAGAAACTAGTAAAAATCACAGGAAAAAGTTGGTTAAAGATCAAAAACTTTCATAGTAGTTTAGGAAATGCGGGTTTCAGCGCAGTATATATATATATATAATATAAAAATATTGAGAAAATAATCAGATTTTCCATGAAAAATGTAGGTAAAAGAGCAGAAAAAGTTATATGAAAAGAGGAAACTAGTAAAAATCACAGGAAAATGTTATATATATAATATAAAAATATTGAGAAAATAATCAGATTTTCCATGAAAAAAGTAGGTAAAAGAGCAGAAAAAGTTATATGAAAAGAAGAAACTAGTAAAAATCACAGGAAAAAGTTGGTTAAAGATCAAAAACTTTCATAGTAGTTTAGGAAATGCGGGTTTCAGCGCAGTATATATATATATAATTTAAAAATATTGAGAAAATAATCAGATTTTCCATGAAAAATGTAGGTAAAAGAGCAGAAAAAGTAATATGAAAAGAAGAAACTAGTAAAACTCACAGGAAAGAGTTGGTTAAAGATCAAAAACTTTCATAGGATTATAGGAAATGCGGGTTTCAGCGCAGTATATATATATATATATATATATATATATAATATATATATATATAAATATTTATATATATATAATATAAAAATATTTAGTATGTAAAAGAGCAGAAAAAGTTATATGAAAAGAAGAAACTAGTAAAAATCACAGGAAAAAGTTGGTTAAGATCAAAAACTTTCATAGTAGTTTAGGAAATGCGGGTTTCAGCGCAGTATATATATATATAAATATAAAAATATGAGAAAATAATCAGATTTTCCATGAAAAATGTAGGTAAAAGAGCAGAAAAAGTAATATGAAAAGAAGAAACTAGTAAAAATCACAGGAAAGAGTGGTTAAAGATCAAAAACTTTCATAGTATTATAGGAAATGCGGGTTTCAGCGCAGTATATATATATATATAATATAAAAATATTGAGAAAATAATCAGATTTTCCATGAAAAATGTAGGTAAAAGAGCAGAAAAAGTTATATGAAAAGAAGAAACTAGTAAAAATCACAGGAAAAAGTTGGTTAAAGATCAAAAACTTTCATAGTAGTTTAGGAAATGCGGTTTCAGCGCAGTATATATATAAAAATAGCAAAAATATTGAGAAAATAATCAGATTTTCCATGAAATATGTAGGTAAAAGAGCAGAAAAAGTTATATGAAAAGAAGAAACTAGTAAAAATCACAGGAAAAAGTTGGTTAAAGATCAAAAACTTTTATAGTAGTTCAGGAAATGCGGGTTTCAGCGCAGTATATATATAAAAATAGCAGTTTAATATAAAAATATTGAGAAAATAATCAGATTTTCCATGAAAATGTAGGTAAAAGAGCAGAAAAAGTTATATGAAAAGAAGAAACTAGTAAAAATCACAGGAAAAAGTTGGTTAAAGATCAAAAAACGTTCATAGTAGTTTAGGAAATGCGGGTTTCAGCGCAGTATATATATATATATATATATATATAATATACAAATATTGAGAAAATAATCAGATTTTCCATGAAAAATGTAGGTAAAAGAGCAGAAAAAGTTATATGAAAAGAAGAAACAAGTAAAAATCACAGGAAAAAGGTGGTTAAAGATCAAAAACTTTCAAAGTAGTTTAGGAAATGCGGGTTTCAGCGCAGTATATATATAAAAATAGCAGTTTAATATAAAAATATTGAGAAAATAATCAGATTTTCCATGAAAAATGTAGGTAAAAGAGCAAAAAAAAATTATATGAAAAGAAGAAACTAGTAAAAATCACAGGAAAAAGTTGGTTAAAGATCAAAAACTTTCATAGTAGTTTAGGAAATGCGGGTTTCAGCGCAGTATATATATATATATAAATAGCAGTTTAATATAAAAATATTGAGAAAATAATCAGATTTTCCATGAAAAATGTAGGTAAAAGAGCAGAAAAAGTTATATGAAAAGAAGAAACTAGTAAAAATCACAGGAAAAAGTTGGTTAAAGATCAAAAACTTTCATAGTAGTTTAGGAAATGCGGGTTTCAGCGCAGTATATATATATATAATATAAAAATATTGAGAAAATAATCATATTTTCCATAAAAAAATGTAGGTAGAAGAGCAGAAAAAGTTATATGAAAAGAAGAAACTAGTAAAAATCACAGGAAAATGTTGGTTAAAGATCAAAAACTTTCATAGTAGTTTAGGAAATGCGGGTTTCAGCGCAGTATGTGGGTGGCGCTACAGCCCGTAGGGGGCCAGGGCCTAGCTTCTCAGCAACCACTCGTGTTGTGCGTGCTATTGTTCTTTCACGAGTGGAAGGGACCTACAGTTTTATGTCGACTCCGAACGGCCAAGTTTGAGAAACTTTTTCTAGACAGGAAATACTCTTTGAGCATTGTCAGTGACTCGAAAGAGGTGGGGTCGTGAAAATTGTTTTCGTCGCACAGAGCAGGAATCGAACCTACGACGTCGAGGTTGGGGGTCGACGCACATACCCACAACGCCACGGGCCGCCACAGTATATATATATATAATATAAAAATATTGAGAAAATAATCAGATTTTCCATGAAAAATGTAGGTAAAAGAGCAGAAAAAGTTATATGAAAAGAAGAAACTAGTAAAAATCACAGGAAAAAGTTGGTTAAAGATCAAAAACTTTCATAGTAGTTTAGGAAATGCGGGTTTCAGCGCAGTATATATAAAAATAGCAAAAATATTGAGAAAATAATCAGATTTTCCATGAAAAATGTAGGTAAAAGAGCAGAAAAAGTTATATGAAAAGAAGAAACTAGTAAAAATCACAGGAAAAAGTTGGTTAAAGATCAAAAACTTTCATAGTAGTTTAGGAAATGCGGGTTTCAGCGCAGTATATATATATATAATATAAAAATTTTGAGAAAATAATCAGATTTTCCATGAAAAATGTAGGTAAAAGAGCAGAAAAAGTTATATGAAAAGAAGAAACTAGTAAAAATCACAGGAAAAAGTTGGTTAAAGATCAAAAACTTTCATAGTAGTTTAGGAAATGCGGGTTTCAGCGCAGTATATATATATATATATATAATATAAAAATATTGAGAAAATAATCAGATTTTCCATGAAAAAAGTAGGTAAAAGAGCAGAAAAACTTATATGAAAAGCAGAAACTAGTAAAAATCACAGGAAAAAGTTGGTTAAAGATCAAAAACTTTCATAGTAGCTTAGGAAATGCGGGTTTCAGCGCAGTATATATATATATAATATAAAAATATTGAGAAAATAATCAGATTTTCCATGAAAAATGTAGGTAAAAGAGCAGAAAAAGTTATATGAAAAGAAGAAACTAGTAAAAATCACAGGAAAGAGTTGGTTAAAGATCAAAAACTTTCATAGTATTATAGGAAATGCGGGTTTCAGCGCAGTATATATATATATATAATATAAAAATATTGAGAAAACAATCAGATTATCCATGAAAAAAGTAGGTAAAAGAGCAGAAAAAGTTATATGAAAAGAAGAAACTAGTAAAAATCACAGGAAAAAGTTGGTTAAAGATCAAAAACTTTCATAGTAGTTTAGGAAATGCGGGTTTCAGCGCAGTATATATATATAATATAAAAATATTGAGAAAATAATCAGATTTTCCATGAAAAATGTAGGTAAAAGAGCAGAAAAAGTTATATGAAAAGAAGAATCACAGGAAAATGTTGGTTAAAGATCAAAAACTTTCATAGTAGTTTAGGAAATGCGGGTTTCAGCGCAGTATATATATATATAATATAAAAATATTGAGAAAATAATCAGATTTTCCATGAAAAATGTAGGTAAAAGAGCAGAAAAAGTTATATGAAAAGAAGAAACTAGTAAAAATCACAGGAAAAAGTTGGTTAAAGATCAAAAACGTTCATAGTAGTTTAGGAAATGCGGGTTTCAGCGCAGTATATATATAAAAATAGCAAAAATTATTGAGAAAATAATCAGATTTTCCATGAAAAATGTAGGTAAAAGAGCAGAAAAAGTTATATGAAAAGAAGAAACTAGTAAAAATCACAGGAAAAAGTTGGTTAAAGATCAAAAACTTTTATAGTAGTTCAGGAAATGCGGGTTTCAGCGCAGTATATATATAAAAATAGCAGTATAATATAAAAATATTGAGAAAATAATCAGATTTTCCATGAAAAATGTAGGTAAAAGAGCAGAAAAAGTTATATGAAAAGAAGAAACTAGTAAAAATCACAGGAAAAAGTTGGTGAAAGATCAAAAACTTTCATAGTAGTTTAGGAAATGCGGGTTTCAGCGCAGTATATATATATATATAGCAGTATAATATAAAAATATTGAGAAAATAATCAGATTTTCCATGAAAAATGTAGGTAAAAGAGCAGAAAAAGTTATATGAAAAGAAGAAACTAGTAAAAATCACAGGAAAAAGTTGGTTAAAGATCAAAAACTTTCATAGTAGTTTAGGAAATGCGGGTTTCAGCGCAGTATATATATATATATAATATAAAAATATTGAGAAAATAATCAGATTTTCCATGAAAAATGTAGGTAAGAGAGCAGAAAAAGTTATATAAAAAGAGGAAACTAGTAAAAATCACAGGAAAATGTTATATATATAATATAAAAATATTGAGAAAATAATCAGATTTTCCATGAAAAAAGTAGGTAAAAGAGCAGAAAAAGTTATATGAAAAGAAGAAACTAGTAAAAATCACAGGAAAAAGTTGGTTAAAATTCAAAAACGTTCATAGTAGTTTAGGAAATGCGGGTTTCAGCGCAGTACATATATATATAATATAAAAATATTGAGAAAATAATAAGATTTTCCATGAAAAATGTAGGTAAAAGAGCAGAAAAAGTAATATGAAAAGAAGAAACTAGTAAAAATCACAGGAAAGAGTTGGTTAAGGATCAAAAACTTTCATAGTATTATAGGAAATGCGGGTTTTAGCGCAGTATATATATATATATATATATATATATATAATATAAAAATATTTAGTAGGTAAAAGAGCAGAAAAAGTTATATGAAAAGAAGAAACTAGTAAAAAATCACAGGAAAAAGTTGGTTAAAGATCAAAAACTTTCATAGTAGTTTAGGAAATGCGGGTTTCAGCGCAGTATATATATATATATAATATAAAAATATTGAGAAAATAATCAGATTTTCCATGAAAAATGTAGGTAAAAGAGCAGAAAAAGTTATATGAAAAGAAGAAACTAGTAAAAATCACAGGAAAAAGTTGGTTAAAGATCAAAAACTTTCATAGTAGTTTAGGAAATGCGGGTTTCAGCGCAGTATATATATAAAAATAGCAAAAATATTGAGAAAATAATCAGATTTTTCCATGAAAAATGTAGGTAAAAGAGCAGTAAAAGTTATATGAAAAGAAGAAACTAGTAAAAATCACAGGAAAAAGTTGGTTAAAGATCAAAAACTTTCATAGTAGTTTAGGAAATGCGGGTTTCAGCGCAGTATATATATATATAATATAAAAATATTGAGAAAATAATCAGATTTTCCATGAAAAATGTAGGTAAAAGAGCAGAAAAAGTTATATGAAAAGAAGAAACTAGTAAAAATCACAGGAAAAAGTTGGTTAAAGATCAAAAACTTTCATAGTAGTTTAGGAAATGCGGGTTTCAGCGCAGTATATATATAAAAATAGCAAAAATATTGAGAAAATAATCAGATTTTCCATGAAAAATGTAGGTAAAAGAGCAGAAAAAGTTATATGAAAAGAAGAAACTAGTAAAAATTACAGGAAAAAGTTGGTTAAAGATCAAAAACTTTTATAGTAGTTCAGGAAATGCGGGTTTCAGCGCAGTATATATATAAAAATAGCAGTATAATATAAAAATATTGAGAAAACAATCAGATTTTCCATGAAAAAAGTAGGTAAAAGAGCAGAAAAAGTTATATGAAAAGAAGAAACTAGTAAAAATCACAGGAAAAAGTTGGTTAAAGATCAAAAACGTTCATAGTAGTTTAGGAAATGCGGGTTTCAGCGCAGTATATATATATAATATAAAAATATTGAGAAAATAATCAGATTTTCCATGAAAAATGTAGGTAAAAGAGCAGAAAAAGTTATATGAAAAGAAGAATCACAGGAAAATGTTGGTTAAAGATCAAAAACTTTCATAGTAGTTTAGGAAATGCGGGTTTCAGCGCAGTATATATATATATAATATAAAAATATTGAGAAAATAATCAGATTTTCCATGAAAAATGTAGGTAAAAGAGCAGAAAAAGTTATATGAAAAGAAGAAACTAGTAAAAATCACAGGAAAAAGTTGGTTAAAGTTCAAAAACGTTCATAGTAGTTTAGGAAATGCGGGTTTCAGCGCAGTATATATATAAAAATAGCAAAAATTATTGAGAAAATAATCAGATTTTCCATGAAAAATGTAGGTAAAAGAGCAGAAAAAGTTATATGAAAAGAAGAAACTAGTAAAAATCACAGGAAAAAGTTGGTTAAAGATCAAAAACTTTTATAGTAGTTCAGGAAATGCGGGTTTCAGCGCAGTATATATATAAAAATAGCAGTATAATATAAAAATATTGAGAAAATAATCAGATTTTCCATGAAAAATGTAGGTAAAAGAGCAGAAAAAGTTATATGAAAAGAAGAAACTAGTAAAAATCACAGGAAAAAGTTGGTGAAAGATCAAAAAACTTTCATAGTAGTTTAGGAAATGCGGGTTTCAGCGCAGTATATATATATATATAGCAGTATAATATAAAAATATTGAGAAAATAATCAGATTTTCCATGAAAAATGTAGGTAAAAGAGCAGAAAAAGTTATATGAAAAGAAGAAACTAGTAAAAATCACAGGAAAAAGTTGGTTAAAGATCAAAAACTTTCATAGTAGTTTAGGAAATGCGGGTTTCAGCGCAGTATATATATATATATAATATAAAAATATTGAGAAAATAATCAGATTTTCCATGAAAAATGTAGGTAAGAAAAAGTTATATGAAAAGAGGAAACTAGTAAAAATCACAGGAAAATGTTATATATATAATATAAAAATATTGAGAAAATAATCAGATTTTCCATGAAAAAAGTAGGTAAAAGAGCAGAAAAAGTTATATGAAAAGAAGAAACTAGTAAAAATCACAGGAAAAGTTGGTTAAAATTCAAAAACGTTCATAGTAGTTTAGGAAATGCGGGTTTCAGCGCAGTACATATATATATAATATAAAAATATTGAGAAAATAATAAGATTTTCCATGAAAAATGTAGGTAAAAGAGCAGAAAAAGTAATATGAAAAGAAGAAACTAGTAAAAATCACAGGAAAGAGTTGGTTAAAGATCAAAAACTTTCATAGTATTATAGGAAATGCGGGTTTTAGCGCAGTATATATATATATATATATATATATATATATATATAATATAAAAATATTTAGTAGGTAAAAGAGCAGAAAAAGTTATATGAAAAGAAGAAACTAGTAAAAATCACAGGAAAAAGTTGGTTAAAGATCAAAACTTTCATAGTAGTTTAGGAAATGCGGGTTTCAGCGCAGTATATATATATATATAATATAAAAATATTGAGAAAATAATCAGATTTTCCATGAAAAATGTAGGTAAAAGAGCAGAAAAAGTTATATGAAAAGAAGAAACTAGTAAAAATCACAGGAAAAAGTTGGTTAAAGATCAAAAACTTTCATAGTAGTTTAGGAAATGCGGGTTTCAGCGCAGTATATATATAAAAAAAGCAAAAATATTGAGAAAATAATCAGATTTTCCATGAAAAATGTAGGTAAAAGAGCAGAAAAAGTTATATGAAAAGAAGAAACTAGTAAAAATCACAGGAAAAAGTTGGTTAAAGATCAAAAACTTTCATAGTAGTTTAGGAAATGCGGGTTTCAGCGCAGTATATATATATATATATAATATAAAAATATTGAGAAAATAATCAGATTTTCCATGAAAAATGTAGGTAAAAGAGCAGAAAAAGTTATATGAAAAGAAGAAACTAGTAAAAATCACAGGAAAAAGTTGGTTAAAGATCAAAAACTTTCATAGTAGTTTAGGAAATGCGGGTTTCAGCGCAGTATATATATAAAAATAGCAAAAATATTGAGAAAATAATCAGATTTTCCATGAAAAATGTAGGTAAAAGAGCAGAAAAAGTTATATGAAAAGAAGAAACTAGTAAAAATTACAGGAAAAAGTTGGTTAAAGATCAAAAACTTTTATAGTAGTTCAGGAAATGCGGGTTTCAGCGCAGTATATATATAAAAATAGCAGTATAATATAAAAATATTGAGAAAACAATCAGATTTTCCATGAAAAAAGTAGGTAAAAGAGCAGAAAAAGTTATATGAAAAGAAGAAACTAGTAAAAATCACAGGAAAAAGTTGGTTAAAGATCAAAAACTTTCATAGTAGTTTAGAAAATGCGGGTTCAGCGCAGTATATATATATATAATATAAAAAATTGAGAAAATAATCATATTTTCCATGAAAAAATGTAGGTAAAAGAGCAGAAAAAGTTATATGAAAAGAAGAAACTAGTAAAAATCACAGGAAAAATGTTGGTTAAAGATCAAAAACTTTCATAGTAGTTTAGGAAATGCGGGTTTCAGCGCAGTATATATATATATAATATAAAAATATTGAGAAAATAATCAGATTTTCCATGAAAAATGTAGGTAAAAGAGCAGAAAATGTTATATGAAAAGAAGAAACTAGTAAAAATCACAGGAAAAAGTTGGTTAAAGATCAAAAACTTTCATAGTAGTTTAGGAAATGCGGGTTTCAGCGCAGTATATATATAAAAATAGCAAAAATATTGAGAAAATAATCAGATTTTCCATGAAAAATGTAGGTAAAAGAGCAGAAAAAGTTATATGAAAAGAAGAAACTAGTAAAAATCACAGGAAAAAGTTGGTTAAAGATCAAAAACTTTCATAGTAGTTTAGGAAATGCGGGTTTCAGCGCAGTATATATATATATATATATATAATATAAAAATATTGAGAAAATCATCAGATTTTCCATGAAAAAAGTAAGTAAAAGAGCAGAAAAAGTTATATGAAAAGAAGAAACTAGTAAAAATCACAGGAAAAAGTTGGTTAAAGATCAAAAACTTTCATAGTAGTTTAGGAAATGCGGGTTTCAGCGCAGTATATATATATATAATATAAAAATATTGAGAAAATAATCAGATTTTCCATGAAAAATGTAGGTAAAAGAGCAGAAAAAGTTATATGAAAAGAAGAAACTAGTAAAAATCACAGGAAAAAGTTGGTTAAAGATCAAAAACTTTCATAGTAGTTTAGGAAATGCGGGTTTCAGCGCAGTATATATATATATATATATATAATATAAAAATATTGAGAAAATAATCAGATTTTCCATGAAAAAAGTAGGTAAAAGAGCAGAAAAAGTTATATGAAAAGCAGAAACTAGTAAAAATCACAGGAAAAAGTTGGTTAAAGATCAAAAACTTTCATAGTAGTTTAGGAAATGCGGGTTTCAGCGCAGTATGTATATATATAATATAAAAATATTGAGAAAATAATCAGATTTTCCATGAAAAATGTAGGTAAAAGAGCAGAAAAAGTTATATGAAAAGAAGAAACTAGTAAAAATCACAGGAAAGAGTTGGTTAAAGATCAAAAACTTTCATAGTATTATAGGAAATGCGGGTTTCAGCGCAGTATATATATAAAAATAGCAAAAATTATTGAGAAAATAATCAGATTTTCCATGAAAAATGTAGGTAAAAGAGCAGAAAAAGTTATATGAAAAGAAGAAACTAGTAAAAATCACAGGAAAAAGTTGGTTAAAGATCAAAAACTTTTATAGTAGTTCAGGAAATGCGGGTTTCAGCGCAGTATATATATAAAAATAGCAGTATAATATAAAAATATTGAGAAAATAATCAGATTTTCCAAGAAAAATGTAGGTAAAAGAGCAGAAAAAGTTATATGAAAAGAAGAAACTAGTAAAAATCACAGGAAAAAGTTGGTGAAAGATCAAAAACTTTCATAGTAGTTTAGGAAATGCGGGTTTCAGCGCAGTATATATATATATATAGCAGTATAATATACAAATATTGAGAAAATAATCAGATTTTCCATGAAAAATGTAGGTAAAAGAGCAGAAAAAGTTATATGAAAAGAAGAAACTAGTAAAAATCACAGGAAAGAGTTGGTTAAAGATCAAAAACTTTCATAGTATTATAGGAAATGCGGGTTTCAGCGCAGTATATATATATATATATATATATATATATATATATAATATAAAAATATTGAGAAAACAATCAGATTATCCATGAAAAAAGTAGGTAAAAGAGCAGAAAAAGTTATATGAAAAGAAGAAACTAGTAAAAATCACAGGAAAAAGTTGGTTAAAGATCAAAAACTTTCATAGTAGCTTAGGAAATGCGGGTTTCAGCGCAGTATCATATATATGTAATATAAAAATATTGAGAAAATAATCAGATTTTCCATGAAAAATGTAGGTAAAAGAGCAGAAAAAGTTATATGAAAAGAAGAAACTAGTAAAAATCACAGGAAAATGTTGGTTAAAGATTAAAAACTTTCATAGTAGTTTAGGAAATGCGGGTTTCAGCGCAGTATATATATATATAATATAAAAATATTGAGAAAATAATCAGATTTTCCATGAAAAATGTAGGTAAAAGAGCAGAAAAAGTTATATGAAAAGAAGAAACTAGTAAAAATCACAGGAAAAAGTTGGTTAAAGATCAAAAACGTTCATAGTAGTTTAGGAAATGCGGGTTTCAGCGCAGTATATATATAAAAATAGCAAAAATATTGAGAAAATAATCAGATTTTCCATGAAAAATGTAGGTAAAAGAGCAGAAAAAGTTATATGAAAAGAAGAAACTAGTAAAAATCACAGGAAAAAGTTGGTTAAAGATCAAAAACTTTTATAGTAGTTCAGGAAATGCGGGTTTCAGCTCAGTATATATATAAAAATAGCAGTATAATATAAAAATATTGAGAAAATAATCAGATTTTCCATGAAAAATGTAGGTAAAAGAGCAGAAAAAGTTATATGAAAAGAAGAAACTAGTAAAAATCACAGGAAAAAGTTGGTGAAAGATCAAAAACTTTCATAGTAGTTTAGGAAATGCGGGTTTCAGCGCAGTATATATATATATAGCAGTATAATATAAAAATATTGAGAAAATAATCAGATTTTCCATGAAAAATGTAGGTAAAAGAGCAGAAAAAGTTGGTTAAAGATCAAAAACTTTCATAGTTGTTTAGGAAATGCGGATATATATATAATATAATAATATTGAGAAAATAATCAGATTTTCCATGAAAAATGTAGGTAAAAGAGCAGAAAAAGTTATATGAAAAGAAGAAACTAGTAAAAATCACAGGAAAAAGTTGGTTAAAGATCAAAAACTTTCATAGTAGTTTAGGAAATGCGGGTTTCAGCGCAGTATATACATATATATATATAATATAAAAATATTGAGAAAATAATCAGATTTTCCATGAAAAATGTACGTAAAGAGCAGAAAAAGTTATATGAAAAGAAGAAACTAGTAAAAATCACAGGAAAAAGTTGGTAAAAGATCAAAAACTTTCATAGTAGTTTAGGAAATGCGGGTTTGAGCGCAGTATATATATATAATATAAAAATATTGAGAAAATAATCAGATTTTCCATGAAAAATGTAGATAAAAGAGCAGAAAAAGTTATATGAAAAGAAGAAACTAGTAAAAATCACAGGAAAAAGTTGGTGAAAGATCAAAAACTTTCATAGTAGTTTAGGAAATGCGGGTTTCAGCGCAGTATATATATATATAATATAAAAG
>CAKAIZ010000345.1:0-57194 GCA_916610145.1 Eristalis arbustorum | reverse complement strand
ATGTAGGTAAAAGAGCAGAAAAAGTTATATGAAAAGAAGAAACTAGTAAAAATCACAGGAAAAAAGTTGGTTAAAGATCAAAAACTTTCATAGTAGTTTAGGAAATGCGGGTTTCAGCGCAGTATATAAATATAATATAAAAATATTGAGAAAATAATCAGATTTTCCATGAAAAAAGTAGGTAAAAGAGCAGAAAAAGTTATATGAAAAGAAGAAACTAGTAAAAATCACAGGAAAAAGTTGGTTAAAGATCAAAAACTTTCATAGTAGTTTAGGAAATGCGGGTTTCAGCGCAGTATATAAATATAATATTAAAATATTGCGAAAATAATCAGATTTTCCATGAAAAAAGTAGATAAAAGAGCAGAAAAAAGTTATATGAAAAGAAGAAACTAGTAAAAATGACAGGAAAAAGTTGGTCAAAGATCAACAACTTTCATAGTAGTTTAGGAAATGCGGGTTTCAGCGCAGTATATAAATATAATATAAAAATATTGAGAAAATAATCAGATTTTCCATGAAAAAAGGAGGTAGAAGAGCAGAAAAAGTTATATGAAAAGAAGAAACTAGTAAAAATGACAGGAAAAAGTTGGTTAAAGATCAAAAACTTTCATAGTAGTTTAGGAAATGCGGGTTTCAGCGCAGTATATATATATGTAATATAAAAATATTGAGAAAATTATCAGATTTTCCATGAAAAAAGGAGGTAAAAGAGCAGAAAAAGTAATATGAAAAAAAGAAACTAGTAAAAATCACAGGAAAAAAGTTGGTTAAAGATCAAAAGCTTTCATAGTAGATTAGGAAATGCGGGTTTCAGCGCAGTATATATATAAAAATAGCAGTATAATATAAAAATATTGAGAAAATAATCAGATTTTCCATGAAAAAAGGAGGTAAAAAGAGCAGAAAAAGTTATATGAAAAGAAAGAACTAGTAAAAAATGACAGGAAAAAGTTGGTTAAAGATCAAAAACTTTCATAGTAGTTTAGGAAATGCGGGTTTCAGCGCAGTATATACATATGTAATATAAAAATATTGAGAAAATAATCAGATTTTCCAAGAAATATGTAGGTAAAAGAGCAGAAAAAGTTATATGAAAAGAAGAAACTAGTAAAAATCACAGGAAAAAAGTTGGTTAAAGATCAAAAACTTTCATAGTAGTTTAGGAAATGCGGGTTTCAGCGCAGTATATATGTAAAAATAGCAGCATAATATAAAAATATTGAGAAAATAATCAGATTTTCCATGAAAAAAGTAGGTAAAAGAGCAGAAAAATTTATATGAAAAGAAGAAACTAGTAAAAATCACAGGAAAAAGTTGGTTAAAGATCAAAAACTTTCATAGTAGTTTAGGAAATGCGGGTTTCAGCGCAGTATATATATAAAAATAGCAGTATAATATAAGAATATTGAGAAATTAATCAGATTTTCCATGAAAAATGGAGGTAAAAGAGCAGAAAAAGTTATATGAAAAGAAGAAACTAGTAAAAATCACAGGAAAAAGTTGGTTAAAGATCAAAAACTTTCATAGTAGTTTAGGAAATGCGGGTTTCAGCGCAGTATATAAATATAATATAAAAATATTGAGAAAATAATCAGATTTTCCATGAAATATGTAGGTAAAAGAGCAGAAAAAGTTATATGAAAAGAAGAAACTAGTAAAAATCACAGGAAAAAGTTGGTTAAAGATCAAAAACTTTCATAGTAGTTTAGGAAATGCGGGTTTCAGCGCAGTATATAAATATAATATAAAAATATTGAGAAAATAATCAGATTTTCCATGAAAAAAGTAGGTAAAAGAGCAGAAAAAGTTATATGAAAAGAAGAAACTAGTAAAAATCACAGGAAAAAGTTGGTTAAAGATCAAAAACTTTCATAGTAGTTTAGGAAATGCGGGTTTCAGCGCAGTATATAAATATAATATTAAAATATTGCGAAAATAATCAGATTTTCCATGAAAAAAGTAGATAAAAGAGCAGAAAAAGTTATATGAAAAGAAGAAACTAGTAAAAATGACAGGAAAAAGTTGGTCAAAGATCAACAACTTTCATAGTAGTTTAGGAAATGCGGGTTTCAGCGCAGTATATAAATATAATATAAAAATATTGAGAAAATAATCAGATTTTCCATGAAAAAAGTAGGTAAAAGAGCAGAAAAAGTTATATGAAAAGAAGAAACTAGTAAAAATCACAGGAAAAAGTTGGTTAAAGATCAAAAACTTTCATAGTAGTTTAGGAAATGCGGGTTTCAGCGCAGTATATAGATATAATAATAAAATATTGAGAAAATAATCAGATTTTCCATGAAAAAAGTAGGTAAAAGAGCAGAAAAAGTTATATGAAAAGAAGAAACTAGTAAAAATGACAGGAAAAAGTTGGTCAAAGATCAACAACTTTCATAGTAGTTTAGGAAATGCGGGTTTCAGCGCAGTATATAAATATAATATAAAAATATTGAGAAAAATAATCAGATTTTCCATGAAAAAAGGAGGTAGAAGAGCAGAAAAAGTTATATGAAAAGAAGAAACTAGTAAAAATGACAGGAAGAAGTTGGTTAAAGATCAAAAACTTTCATAGTAGTTTAGGAAATGCGGGTTTCAGCGCAGTATATATATATGTAATATAAAAATATTGAGAAAATTATCAGATTTTCCATGAAAAAAGGAGGTAAAAGAGCAGAAAAAGTAATATGAAAAAAAGAAACTAGTAAAAATCACAGGAAAAAGTTGGTTAAAGATCAAAAACTTTCATAGTAGATTAGGAAATGCGGGTTTCAGCGCAGTATATATATAAAAATAGCAGTATAATATAAAAATATTGAGAAAATAATCAGATTTTCCATGAAAAAAGGAGGTAAAAGAGCAGAAAAAGTTATATGAAAAGAAAGAACTAGTAAAAATGACAGGAAAAAGTTGGTTAGAGATCAAAAACTTTCATAGTAGTTTAGGAAATGCGGGTTTCAGCGCAGTATATATATATGTAATATAAAAATATTGAGAAAATAATCAGATTTTCCAAGAAATATGTAGATAAAAGAGCAGAAAAAGTTATATGAAAAGAAGAAACTAGTAAAAATGACAGGAAAAAGTTGGTTAAAGATCAAAAACTTTCATAGTAGTTTAGGAAATGCGGGTTTCAGCGCAGTATATAAATATAATATAAAAATATTGAGAAAATTATCAGATTTTCCATGAAATATGTAGGTAAAAGAGCAGAAAAAGTTATATGAAAAGAAGAAACTAGTAAAA
This sequence comes from Eristalis arbustorum, assembly GCA_916610145.1. Taxonomy (NCBI): domain Eukaryota; kingdom Metazoa; phylum Arthropoda; class Insecta; order Diptera; family Syrphidae; genus Eristalis; species Eristalis arbustorum. The sequence continues at coordinate 53,948 of CAKAIZ010000345.1, read as the reverse complement.
ATCACAGGAAAAAGTTGATTAAAGATCAAAAACTTTCATAGTAGTTTAGGAAATGCGGGTTTCAGCGCAGTATATATATAAAAATAGCAGTATAATATAAGAATATTGAGAAATTAATCAGATTTTCCATGAAAAATGGAGGTAAAAGAGCAGAAAAAGTTATATGAAAAGAAGAAACTAGTAAAAATCACAGGAAAAAGTTGGTTAAAGATCAAAAACTTTCATAGTAGTTTAGGAAATGCGGGTTTCAGCGCAGTATATAAATATAATATAAAAATATTGAGAAAATTATCAGATTTTCCATGAAATATGTAGGTAAAAGAGCAGAAAAAGTTATATGAAAAGAAGAAACTAGTAAAAATCACAGGAAAAAGTTGGTTAAAGATCAAAAACTTTCATAGTAGTTTAGGAAATGCGGGTTTCAGCGCAGTATATAAATATAATATAAAAATTATGAGAAAATAATCAGATTTTCCATGAAATATGTAGGTAAAAGAGCAGAAAAAGTTATATGAAAAGAAGAAACTAGTAAAAATCACAGGAAAAAGTTGGTTAAAGATCAAAAACTTTCATTGTAGTTCATTAAATGCGGGTTTTAGCGCAGTATATATATAATATAAAAATATTGAGAAAATTATCAGATTTTCCATGAAATATGTAGGTAAAAGAGCAGAAAAAGTTATATGAAAAGAAGAAACTAGTAAAAATCACAGGAAAAAGTTGGTTAAAGATCAAAAACTTTCATAGTAGTTTAGGAAATGCGGGTTTCAGCGCAGTATATAAATATAATATAAAAATATTGAGAAAATAATCAGATTTTCCATGAAAAAAGTAGGTAAAAGAGCAGAAAAAGTTATATGAAAAGAAGAAACTAGTAAAAATCACAGGAAAAAGTTGGTTAAAGATCAAAAACTTTCATAGTAGTTTAGGAAATGCGGGTTTCAGCGCAGTATATAAATATAATATTAAAATATTGCGAAAATAATCAGATTTTCCATGAAAAAAGTAGATAAAAGAGCAGAAAAAGTTATATGAAAAGAAGAAACTAGTAAAAATGACAGGAAAAAGTTGGTCAAAGATCAACAACTTTCATAGTAGTTTAGGAAATGCGGGTTTCAGCGCAGTATATAAATATAATATAAAAATATTGAGAAAATAATCAGATTTTCCATGAAAAAAAGGAGGTAGAAGAGCAGAAAAAGTTATATGAAAAGAAGAAACTAGTAAAAATGACAGGAAAAAGTTGGTTAAAGATCAAAAACTTTCATAGTAGTTTAGGAAATGCGGGTTTCAGCGCAGTATATATATATGTAATATAAAAATATTGAGAAAATTATCAGATTTTCCATGAAAAAAGGAGGTAAAAGAGCAGAAAAAGTAATATGAAAAAAAGAAACTAGTAAAAATCACAGGAAAAAGTTGGTTAAAGATCAAAAGCTTTCATAGTAGATTAGGAAATGCGGGTTTCAGCGCAGTATATATATAAAAATAGCAGTATAATATAAAAATATTGAGAAAATAATCAGATTTTCCATGAAAAAAGGAGGTAAAAGAGCAGAAAAAGTTATATGAAAAGAAAGAACTAGTAAAAATGACAGGAAAAAGTTGGTTAAAGATCAAAAACTTTCATAGTAGTTTAGGAAATGCGGGTTTCAGCGCAGTATATACATATGTAATATAAAAAATATTGAGAAAATAATCAGATTTTCCAAGAAACATGTAGGTAAAAGAGCAGAAAAAGTTATATGAAAAGAAGAAACTAGTAAAAATCACAGGAAAAAAGTAGGTAAAAGATCAAAAACTTTCATAGTAGTTTAGGAAAATTTATATGAAAAGAAGAAACTAGTAAAAATCACAGGAAAAAGTTGGTTAAAGATCAAAAACTTTCATAGTAGTTTAGGAAATGCGGGTTTCAGCGCAGTATATAAATATAATATAAAAATATTGAGAAAATAATCAGATTTTCCATGAAAAAAGTAGGTAAAAGAGCAGAAAAAGTTATATGAAAAGAAGAAACTAGTAAAAATCACAGGAAAAAAGTTGGTTAAAGATCAAAAACTTTCATAGTAGTTTAGGAAATGCGGGTTTCAGCGCAGTATATAAATATAATATTAAAATATTGCGAAAATAATCAGATTTTCCATGAAAAAAGTAGATAAAAGAGCAGAAAAAGTTATATGAAAAGAAGAAACTAGTAAAAATGACAGGAAAAAGTTGGTCAAAGATCAACAACTTTCATAGTAGTTTAGGAAATGCGGGTTTCAGCGCAGTATATAAATATAATATAAAAATATTGAGAAAATAATCAGATTTTCCATGAAAAAAGGAGGTAGAAGAGCAGAAAAAGTTATATGAAAAGAAGAAACTAGTAAAAATGACAGGAAAAAGTTGGTTAAAGATCAAAAACTTTCATAGTAGTTTAGGAAATGCGGGTTTCAGCGCAGTATATACATAAAAATAGCAGTATAATATAAAAATATTGAGAAAATAATCAGATTTTCCATGAAATATGTAGGTAAAAGAGCAGAAAAAGTTATATGAAAAGAAGAAACTAGTAAAAATCACAGGAAAAAGTTGGTTAAAGATCAAAAACTTTCATAGTAGTTTAGGAAATGCGGGTTTCAGCGCAGTATATAAATATAATATAAAAATATTGAGAAAATAATCAGATTTTCCATGAAATATGTAGGTAAAAGAGCAGAAAAAGTTATATGAAAAGAAGAAACTAGTAAAAATCACAGGAAAAAGTTGGTTAAAGATCAAAAACTTTCATTGTAGTTCATTAAATGCGGGTTTTAGCGCAGTATATATATAATATAAAAATATTGAGAAAATTATCAGATTTTCCATGAAATATGTAGGTAAAAGAGCAGAAAAATTTATATGAAAAGAAGAAACTAGTAAAAATCACAGGAAAAAGTTGGTTAAAGATCAAAAACTTTCATAGTAGTTTAGGAAATGCGGGTTTCAGCGCAGTATATAAATATAATATAAAAATATTGAGAAAATAATCAGATTTTCCATGAAAAAAGTAGGTAAAAGAGCAGAAAAAGTTATATGAAAAGAAGAAACTAGTAAAAATCACAGGAAAAAAGTTGGTTAAAGATCAAAAACTTTCATAGTAGTTTAGGAAATGCGGGTTTCAGCGCAGTATATATATATGTAATATAAAAATATTGAGAAAATTATCAGATTTTCCATGAAAAAAGTAGATAAAAGAGCAGAAAAAGTTATATGAAAAGAAGAAACTAGTAAAAATGACAGGAAAAAGTTGGTCAAAGATCAACAACTTTCATAGTAGTTTAGGAAATGCGGGTTTCAGCGCAGTATATAAATATAATATAAAAATATTGAGAAAATAATCAGATTTTCCATGAAAAAAGGAGGTAGAAGAGCAGAAAAAGTTATATGAAAAGAAGAAACTAGTAAAAATGACAGGAAAAAGTTGGTTAAAGATCAAAAACTTTCATAGTAGTTTAGGAAATGCGGGTTTCAGCGCAGTATATACATAAAAATAGCAGTATAATATAAAAATATTGAGAAAATAATCAGATTTTCCATGAAATATGTAGGTAAAAGAGCAGAAAAAGTTATATGAAAAGAAGAAACTAGTAAAAATCACAGGAAAAAGTTGGTTAAAGATCAAAAACTTTCATAGTAGTTTAGGAAATGCGGGTTTCAGCGCAGTATATAAATATAATATAAAAATATTGAGAAAATAATCAGATTTTCCATGAAATATGTAGGTAAAAGAGCAGAAAAAGTTATATGAAAAGAAGAAACTAGTAAAAATCACAGGAAAAAGTTGGTTAAAGATCAAAAACTTTCATTGTAGTTCATTAAATGCGGGTTTTAGCGCAGTATATATATAATATAAAAATATTGAGAAAATTATCAGATTTTCCATGAAATATGTAGGTAAAAGAGCAGAAAAAGTTATATGAAAAGAAGAAACTAGTAAAAATCACAGGAAAAAGTTGGTTAAAGATCAAAAACTTTCATAGTAGTTTAGGAAATGCGGGTTTCAGCGCAGTATATAAATATAATATAAAAATATTGAGAAAATAATCAGATTTTCCATGAAAAAAGTAGGTAAAAGAGCAGAAAAAGTTATATGAAAAGAAGAAACTAGTAAAAATCACAGGAAAAAGTTGGTTAAAGATCAAAAACTTTCATAGTAGTTTAGGAAATGCGGGTTTCAGCGCAGTATATAAATATAATATTAAAATATTGCGAAAATAATCAGATTTTCCATGAAAAAAGTAGATAAAAGAGCAGAAAAAGTTATATGAAAAGAAAGAACTAGTAAAAATGACAGGAAAAAGTTGGTTAAAGATCAAAAACTTTCATAGTAGTTTAGGAAATGCGGGTTTCAGCGCAGTATATACATATGTAATATAAAAATATTGAGAAAATAATCAGATTTTCCAAGAAACATGTAGGTAAAAGAGCAGAAAAAGTTATATGAAAAGAAGAAACTAGTAAAAATCACAGGAAAAAAGTTGGTTAAAGATCAAAAACTTTCATAGTAGTTTAGGAAATGCGGGTTTCAGCGCAGTATATATATATGTAATATAAAAATATTGAGAAAATTATCAGATTTTCCATGAAAAAAGGAGGTAAAAGAGCAGAAAAAGTAATATGAAAAAAAGAAACTAGTAAAAATCACAGGAAAAAGTTGGTTAAAGATCAAAAGCTTTCATAGTAGATTAGGAAATGCGGGTTTCAGCGCAGTATATATATAAAAATAGCAGTATAATATAAAAATATTGAGAAAATAATCAGATTTTCCATGAAAAAAGGAGGTAAAAGAGCAGAAAAAGTTATATGAAAAGAAAGAACTAGTAAAAATGACAGGAAAAAGTTGGTTAAAGATCAAAAACTTTCATAGTAGTTTAGGAAATGCGGGTTTCAGCGCAGTATATACATATGTAATATAAAAATATTGAGAAAATAATCAGATTTTCCAAGAAACATGTAGGTAAAAGAGCAGAAAAAGTTATATGAAAAGAAGAAACTAGTAAAAATCACAGGAAAAAAGTTGGTTAAAGATCAAAAACTTTCATAGTAGTTTAGGAAATGCGGGTTTCAGCGCAGTATATATGTAAAAATAGCAGCATAATATAAAAATATTGAGAAAATAATCAGATTTTCCATGAAAAAAGTAGGTAAAAGAGCAGAAAAATTTATATGAAAAGAAGAAACTAGTAAAAATCACAGGAAAAAGTTGGTTAAAGATCAAAAACTTTCATAGTAGTTTAGGAAATGCGGGTTTCAGCGCAGTATATATATAAAAATAGCAGTATAATATAAGAATATTGAGAAATTAATCAGATTTTCCATGAAAAATGGAGGTAAAAGAGCAGAAAAAGTTATATGAAAAGAAGAAACTAGTAAAAATCACAGGAAAAAGTTGGTTAAAGATCAAAAACTTTCATAGTAGTTTAGGAAATGCGGGTTTCAGCGCAGTATATAAATATAATATTAAAATATTGCGAAAATAATCAGATTTTCCATGAAAAAAGTAGATAAAAGAGCAGAAAAAGTTATATGAAAAGAAGAAACTAGTAAAAATGACAGGAAAAAGTTGGTCAAAGATCAACAACTTTCATAGTAGTTTAGGAAATGCGGGTTTCAGCGCAGTATATAAATATAATATTAAAATATTGCGAAAATAATCAGATTTTCCATGAAAAAAGTAGGTAAAAGAGCAGAAAAAGTTATATGAAAAGAAGAAACTAGTAAAAATCACAGGAAAAAGTTGGTTAAAGATCAAAAACTTTCATAGTAGTTTAGGAAATGCGGGTTTTAGCGCAGTATATAGATATAATAATAAAATATTGAGAAAATAATCAGATTTTCCATGAAAAAAGTAGGTAAAAGAGCAGAAAAAGTTATATGAAAAGAAGAAACTAGTAAAAATGACAGGAAAAAGTTGGTCAAAGATCAACAACTTTCATAGTAGTTTAGGAAATGCGGGTTTCAGCGCAGTATATAAATATAATATAAAAATATTGAGAAAATAATCAGATTTTCCATGAAAAAAGGAGGTAGAAGAGCAGAAAAAGTTATATGAAAAGAAGAAACTAGTAAAAATGACAGGAAGAAGTTGGTTAAAGATCAAAAACTTTCATAGTAGTTTAGGAAATGCGGGTTTCAGCGCAGTATATATATATGTAATATAAAAATATTGAGAAAATTATCAGATTTTCCATGAAAAAAGGAGGTAAAAGAGCAGAAAAAGTAATATGAAAAAAAGAAACTAGTAAAAATGACAGGAAAAAGTTGGTCAAAGATCAACAACTTTCATAGTAGTTTAGGAAATGCGGGTTTCAGCGCAGTATATAAATATAATATAAAAATATTGAGAAAATAATCAGATTTTCCATGAAAAAAGTAGATAAAAGAGCAGAAAAAGTTATATGAAAAGAAAGAACTAGTAAAAATGACAGGAAAAAGTTGGTAAGAGATCAAAAACTTTCATAGTAGTTTAGGAAATGCGGGTTTCAGCGCAGTATATATATATGTAATATAAAAATATTGAGAAAATAATCAGATTTTCCAAGAAATATGTAGATAAAAGAGCAGAAAAAGTTATATGAAAAGAAGAAACTAGTAAAAATGACAGGAAAAAGTTGGTTAAAGATCAAAAACTTTCATAGTAGTTTAGGAAATGCGGGTTTCAGCGCAGTATATAAATATAATATAAAAATATTGAGAAAATTATCAGATTTTCCATGAAATATGTAGGTAAAAGAGCAGAAAAAGTTATATGAAAAGAAGAAACTAGTAAAAATCACAGGAAAAAGTTGATTAAAGATCAAAAACTTTCATAGTAGTTTAGGAAATGCGGGTTTCAGCGCAGTATATATATAAAAATAGCAGTATAATATAAGAATATTGAGAAATTAATCAGATTTTCCATGAAAAATGGAGGTAAAAGAGCAGAAAAAGTTATATGAAAAGAAGAAACTAGTAAAAATCACAGGAAAAAGTTGGTTAAAGATCAAAAACTTTCATAGTAGTTTAGGAAATGCGGGTTTCAGCGCAGTATATAAATATAATATAAAAATATTGAGAAAATTATCAGATTTTCCATGAAAAAAGTAGGTAAAAGAGCAGAAAAAGTTATATGAAAAGAAGAAACTAGTAAAAATCACAGAAAAAAGTTGGTTAAAGATCAAAAACTTTCATAGTAGTTTAGGAAATGCGGGTTTCAGCGCAGTATATAAATATTATATAAAAAATATTGAGAAAATTATCAGATTTTCCATGAAAAATGTAGGTAAAAGAGCAGAAATAGTTATATGAAAAGAAGAAACTAGTAAAAATCACAAGAAAAAGTTGGTTAAAGATCAAAAACTTTCATAGTAGTTTGGGAAATGCGGGTTTCAGTGCAGTATATATACAAAAATAGCAGTATAATATAAAAGTATTGAGAAATTAATCAGATTTTCCATGAAAAAAGTAGGTAAAAGAGCAGAAAAAGTTAAATGAAAAGAAGAAACTAGTAAAAATCATAGGAAAAAGTTGGTTAAAGATCAAAAACTTTCATAGTAGTTTAGGAAATGCGGGTTTCAGCGCAGTATATACATAAAAATAGCAGCATAATATAAAAATATTGAGAAAATAATCAGATTTTCCATGAAAAAAGGAGGTAAAAGAGCAGAAAAAGTTATATGAAAAGAAGAAACTAGTAAAAATCACAGGAAAAAGTTGGTTAAAGTTAAAAAGCTTTCATAGTAGTTTAGGAAATGCGGGTTTCAGCGCAGTATATATATATGTAATATAAAGATATTGAGAAAATTATCAGATTTTACATGAAAAAAAGGAGGTAAAAGAGCAGAAAAAGTTATATGAAAAGAAGAAACTAGTAAAAATCACAGGATAAAGTTGGTTAAAGATCAAAAACTTTCATAGTAGTTTAGGAAATGCGGGTTTCAGCGCAGTATATATATAAAAATAGCAGTATAATATAAAAATATTGAGAAAATAATCAGATTTTCCATGAAAAAAGGAGGTAAAAAATAAGAAAAAGTTATATGAAAAGAAGAAACTAGTAAAAATGAAAAAGTTGGTTAAAGATCAAAAACTTTCATAGTAGTTTAGGAAATGCGGGTTTCAGCTAAGTATATATATATGTAACATAAAAATATTGAGAAAATTATCAGATTTTCCATGAAAAAAGGAGGTAAAAGAGCAGAAAAAGTTATATGAAACGAAGAAACTAGCAAAAATCACAGGAAAAAGTTGGTTAAAGATCAAAAACTTTCATAGTAGTTTAGGAAATGCGGGTTTCATCGCAGTATAGATATAAAAATAGCAGTATATATAAAAAATATTGAGAAAATAATCAGATTTTCCATGAAAAATGTAGGTAAAAGAGCAGAAAAAGTTATATGAAAAGAAGAAACTAGTAAAAATCACAGGAAAAAGTTGGTTAAAGATCAACAACTTTCATAGTAGTTTAGGAAATGCGGGTTTCAGCGCAGTATATACATAAAAATAGCAGCATAATATAAAAATATTGAGAAAATAATCAGATTTTCCATGAAAAAAGGAGGTAAAAGAGCAGAAAAAGTTATATGAAAAGAAGAAACTAGTAAAAATCACAGGAAAAAGTTGGTTAAAGATCAAAAACTTTCATAGTAGTCTAGGAAATGCGGGTTTCAGCGCAGTATATATATATGTAATATAAAGATATTGAGAAAATTATCAGATTTTCCATGAAAACAAGGAGGTAAAAGAGCAGAAAAAGTTATATGAAAAGAAGAAACTAGTAAAAATCACAGGAAAAAGTTGGTTAAAGATCAAAAACTTTCATAGTAGTTTAGGAAATGCGGGTTTCAGCGCAGTATATAAATATAATATAAAAATATTGAGAAAATAATCAGATTTTCCATGAAAAAAGGAGGTAGAAGAGCAGAAAAAGTTATATGAAAAGTAGAAACTAGTAAAAATGAAAAAGTTGGTTAAAGATCAAAAACTTTCATAGTAGTTTAGGAAATGCGGGTTTCAGCGCAGTATATATATATGTAATATAAAAATATTGAGAAAATTATCAGATTTTCCATGAAAAAAGGAGGTAAAAGAGCAGAAAAAGTTATATGAAACGAAGAAACTAGTAAAAATCACAGAAAAAAGTTGGTTAAAGATCAAAAACTTTCATAGTAGTTTAGGAAATGCGGGTTTCATCGCAGTATAGATATAAAAATAGCAGTATAATATAAAAATATTGAAAAAATAATCAGATTTTCCATGAAAAATGTAGGTAAAAGAGCAGAAAAAGTTATATGAAAAGAAGAAACTAGTAAAAATCACAGGAAAAAGTTGGTTAAAGATCAACAACTTTCATAGTAGTTTAGGAAATGCGGGTTTCAGCGCAGTATATAAATATAATATAAAAATATTGAGAAAATTATCAGATTTTCCATGAAAAATGTAGGTAAAAGAGCAGAAAAAGTTATATGAAAAGAAGAAACTAGTAAAAATCACAGGAAAAAGTTGGTAAAGATCAAAAACTTTCATAGTAGTTTGGGAAATGCGGGTTTCAGCGCAGTATATATATATGTAATATAAAAATATTGAGAAAATAATCAGATTTTCCATGAAAAAATTAGGTAAAAGAGCAGAAAAAGTTATATGAAAAGAAGAAACTAGTAAAAATCACAGGAAAAAGTTGGTTAAAGATCAACAACTTTCATAGTAGTTTAGGAAATGCGGGTTTCAGCGCAGTATATAAATATAATATAAAAATATTGAGAAAATAATCAGATTGTCCATGAAAAAAGTAGGTAAAAGAGCAGAAAAAGTTATATGAAAAGAAGAAACTAGTAAAAATCACAGGAAAAAGTTGGTTAAAGATTAAAAACTTTCATAGTAGTTTAGGAAATGCGGGTTTCAGCGCAGTATATATATAAAATAGCAGCATAATATAAAAATATTGAGAAAATAATCAGATTTTCCATGAAAAAAGTAGGTAAAAGAGCAGAAAAAGTTATATGAAAAGAAGAAACTAGTAAGAATCACAGGAAAAAGTTGGTTAAAGATCAGAAACTTTCATAGTAGTTTAGGAAATGCGGGTTTCATCGCAGTATATATATAAAAATAGCAGTATAATATAAAAATATTGAGAAAATAATCAGATTTTCCATGAAAAATGTAGGTAAAAGAGCAGAAAAAGTTATATGAAAAGAAGAAACTAGTAAAAATCACAGGAAAAAGTTGGTTAAAGATCAAAAACTTTCATAGTAATTTAGGAAATGCGGGTTTCATCGCAGTATATATATAAAAATAGCAGTATAATATAAAAATATTGAGAAAATAATCAGATTTTTCATGAAAAATGTAGGTAAAAGAGCAGAAAAAGTTATATGAAAATAAGAAACTAGTAAAATTGACAGGAAAAAGTTGGTTAAAGATCAAAAACTTTCATAGTAGTTCAGAAAATGCGGGCTTCAGCGCAGTATATACATAAAAATAGCAGTATAATATAAAAATATTGTGAAAATAATCAGATTTTCCATGAAAAAAGTAGGTAAAAGAGCAGAAAAAGTTATATGAAAAGAAGAAACTAGTAAAAATGACAGGTTAAAGATCAAAAACTTTCATAGTAGTTTAGGAAATGCGGGTTTCAGCGCAGTATATACATAAGAATAGCAGTATAACATAAAAATATTGAGAAAATAATCAGATTTTCCATGAAAAAAGTAGGTAAAAGAGCAGAAAAAGTTATATGAAAAGAAGAAACTAGTAAACATCACAGGAAAAAGTTGGTTAAAGATCAAAAACTTTCATATTAGTTTAGGTAATGCGGGTTTCAGCGCAGTATATATATAAATATAGCAGTATAATATAAAAATATTGAGAAAATAATCAGATTTTCCATGAAATATGTAGGTAAAAGAGCAGAAAAAGTTATATGAAAAGAAGAAACTAGTAAAAATCACAGGAAAAAGTTGGTTAAAGATCAAAAACTTTCATAGTAATTTAGGAAATGCGGGTTTCATCGCAGTATATATATAAAAATAGCAGTATAATATAAAAATATTGAGAAAATAATCAGATTTTCCATGAAAAATGTGGGTAAAAGAGCAGAAAAAGTTATATGAAAAGAAGAAACTAGTAAAATTGACAGGAAAAAGTTGGTTAAAGATCAAAAACTTTCATAGTAGTTCAGAAAATGCGGGCTTCAGCGCAGTATATACATAAAAATAGCAGTATAATATAAAAATATTGAGAAAATAATCAGATTTTCCATGAAAAAAGTAGGTAAAAGAGCAGAAAAAGTTATATGAAAAGAAGAAACTAGTAAAAATGACAGGTTAAAGATCAAAAACTTTCATAGTAGTTTAGGAAATGCGGGTTTCAGCGCAGTATATACATAAAAATAGCAGTATAATATAAAAATATTGAGAAAATAATCAGATTTTCCATGAAAAAAGTAGGTAAAAGAGCAGAAAAAGTTATATGAAAAGAAGAAACTAGTAAAAATCACAGGAAAAAGTCGGTTAAAGATCAAACACTTTCATATTAGTTTAGGTAATGCGGGTTTCAGCGCAGTATATATATAAAAATAGCAGTATAATATAAAAATATTGAGAAAATAATCAGATTTTCCATGAAATATGTAGGTAAAAGAGCAGAAAAAGTTATATGAAAAGAAGAAACTAGTAAAAATCACAGAAAAAGTTGGTTAAAGATCAAAAACTTTCATAGTAGTTAAGGAAATGCGGGTTTCAGCGCAGTATATAAATATAATAGGTGGGCAGGGTCTATGCTCACAGGGCAAAGTTGCTGATCGCTCTCAACTTGGCGGGATGCCAGCAACGATCCTTGTCGATGCATAGATCAAGTTGACATGCAGCCTCCAAGCGGCGCCCCCTGGATAGCTTTCACAACACCCGTTGTGAGGTGAACCAATGCATGCAGCGTTTCCCCAGCGGTTGTACGGAGGGCTAACAACCCAGCCACAAAAAAAAATAACTGTTACGGAAGAGCAAGCAGCCTCGGAGGAACGGACGGAACCCCAACGACGACACGGCGCGAAAAAGGACTACGATTTGCGAGTGTACTCCTGGAATGTAAGAACACTCTACACTCCGGGGGCCGCACAAAAACTGGAAAATATCCTCACGCAGTATAAAGCGGATATTACTGCGCTCCAGGAAATACGCTGGATAGGACACGGAACTATGAAAAAGAAAGAGTGCGGCATATATTACAGCTGTCATAAAAGGTTGCACATATTTGGATGCGGATTCGTCGTGGGAAAGCGGCTAAGGTCGGAGGTCATCGACTTCAAACCGATAAGCGATCGCCTGGCTGTGATCCGCATCCAAGGCAGATTCTACAACATCAGCCTCATATGTGCACACGCTCCTACCAACGAAGCTGAAGACTCTGTCAAAGAGGATTTTTACGACCTCTTGGACGGTGCCTACGGAGCCTGTCCGGAGTACGATGTCAAAATCGTACTCGGAGACTTCAATGCTAAAATCGGTAAGGAAAACATCTTTGGCGGAGTGATTGGAAAGCACAGCCTCCACGACACGACAACAGACAACGGCTTCCGACTCACAGACCTTGCGACAGCACGTTATATGGTCATAAGTAGTACAAGGTTCCCTCGCAAGAAAATCCACACAGCAACCTGGCGATCCCCGGATGGTCGAACGGCCAACCAAATCGACCATGTGCTTATTGACGGAAGACACGCGTCAAACATCCTGGATGTGCGAACATTCAGGGGGGCAAACGTCGACTCTGACCACTTTCTTGTTGCAGCAAGATTCAGAGCTCGACTGTCCAATGTCAGAAAGCTGCACCAGCCGTCAAAGAAAACTTTTGACATTGGACGCCTAAGCACACAGGAGATTGCCAGAGCCTACGAAGAGCAATTAAGTGAGAGACTCTCCGGTATGCCTACGTCAAGTGCCAACGAGATGTGGTTGCATTGCCGCTCGGCCATCAAAGAGGTAGCGGAAACTACATTGGGCTACCTACCACCCCCGACAAGAAACCCGTGGTATGATGGCGAGTGTGAGCAGAAAAAACGTGCAACCGACGAGGCATACCAAAAAGCGTTGCAACGGAAAACAAGAGCAGCGCAAGAGGAGTACCGGGCTAGAAGACGGGAGGAGAAAAAGCTTCTACGCCTGAAGAAAAGGTCTCTCGCAACCTCCCAGCTCAAGGATATCGAAGAGTCTAGGGACAAGCAAAAAATACGGGCCTTTTACAAAAAGCCAAAAGCCTGGCCACAGGCTTAAGGAAAGGCACCCAGGCTCTTCGAAATTGCGAGGGTAACCTAGTTACGGACCCCCAGGGAATAGTGGATGTGTTTAAGCAGCACTTCCAACAGCTGCTTAGCTGGCCTGACCAGGAGAGAGTGATAGGGAACCAGGAAATCCCAACTCCAGTCGACGAAGAAGTCCTCCCACCTAGCTTTGAAGAAGTCGGTACAGCCATTAAAAGGCTGAAGAACAACAAAGCCGCAGGCTCAGATGGCTTCCCATCGGAGCTTTTCAAATCTGGGGGCAATGTAATGGTAGGGAGCATGCACCAAATCATTTGCCGAATTTGGGAAGATGAAAGCATGCCCGACGACTGGAATATCAGCTCCATATGCCCCATCCACAAAAAAGGCGATTCTACCTCCTGCAAGAACTACAGATGTATATCCCTGCTCAATGTCGCCTACAAGATCCTATCCAGCGTACTGTGTGAACGTCTAAAGCCGTTTTGCACCGCACTAATCGGCACGTACCAGTGCGGCTTCCGGCCCGGCAAATCGACTACAGACCAAATCTTCACACTAAGGCAGATCCTGGAGAAGACCAGCGAGTTTCAAATCGATACTTGTTGTGTCGCACCACGCTAACACATACGCGATGCACCGTGCAGTTCGGTTCAAAAACCTCTGAACCGTTCGAAACCTGCACCGGATTTCGGCAAGGAGATGCGCTGTCGTGTGATTTCTTCAATCTGGTACTGGAGAAGATAGTGCGGCGGGCAAAAGTCAACACGGAAGGCACTATCTTCTACAAGTCAGTCCAGCTGTTGGGATACGCGGATGACATCGACATTGTCGCGCGGTCCCAACGTGCCATCGTGGAAGCTTTCACGGCAATTGAGGAACAGGCGAAACGAGCTGGTCTTAAGGTCAACGAGGACAAAACAAAATATATGTTGTCGAGCAAACAACGATCCGCCGCACACCACCTAGGCCAAAACGTTACAATCGACAGCTACAATTTCGAGGTAGTAAAGGAGTTTGTCTACCTCGGGGCAAATGTAAACTCCACGAATGACATCGTAGTGGAGATCCGACGTAGAATCGCCCTTGGCAACCGATGCTACTTCGGTCTGTCAAAACAACTGGGCTCGAAACTCCTGACTCGAAGGACCAAAGTCATGGTCTACAAAACCCTTATCCTGCCAGTCCTACTTTATGGAGCCGAAAGCTGGACATTAAGTAAGGCTGCAGAGCTGATTCTTGGTGCCTTCGAAAGAAAAATTCTACGTCGGATATATGGTCCCGTCTGCGAGGAAGGCGAATGGAGGAGAAGACACAACCGCGAACTCTACGAGCTGTACAAGGATGTGGATGTAGTCCGGAAGGCAAAAATCCGTCGACTACACTGGCTTGGCCACATCGAGCGAATGGACAACAACGCTCCAGCAAAGAGGGTCCTCGAATCCGAGCCTCCTGGTTCGAGAAGGAGAGGAAGACCGAACCTCCGGTACAAAGACCAAGTCATCGCGGATGCAAGACAGCTTGGCCTTGATGACTGGAAGCAGCGTGCCCAGGACCGTCACCGATGGAAGGTAGCAATTGCTCAGGCTCAGACCCTTCATGGTTCGTCTGCCTGATAAGTAAGTAAGTATATAAATATAATATAAAAATATTGAGAAAATAATCAGATTTTCCATGAAAAAAGTAGGTAAAAGAGCAGAAAAAGTTATATGAAAAGAAGAAACTAGTAAAAATCACAGGAAAAAGTTGGTTAAAGATCAAAAACTTTCATAGTAGTTTAGGAAATGCGGGTTTCAGCGCAGTATATAAATATAATATAAAAATATTGAGAAAATAATCAGATTTTCCATGAAATATGTAGGTAAAAGAGCAGAAAAAGTTATATGAAAAGAAGAAACTAGTAAAAATGACAGGAAAAAGTTGGTTAAAGATCAAAAACTTTCATAGTAGTTTAGGAAATGCGGGTTTCAGCGCAGTATATAAATATAATATAAAAATATTGAGAAAATAATCAGATTTTCCATGAAAAAAGTAGGTAAAAGAGCAGAAAAAGTTATATGAAAAGAAGAAACTAGTAAAAATCACAGGAAAAAGTTGGTTAAAGATCAAAAACTTTCATAGTAGTTTAGGAAATGCGGGTTTCAGCGCAGTATATACATAAAAATAGCAGTATAATATAAAAATATTGAGAAAATAATCAGATTTTCCATGAAAAAAGTAGGTAAAAGAGCAGAAAAAGTTATATGAAAAGAAGAAACTAGTAAAAATCACAGGAAAAAGTTGGTTAAAGATCAAAAATTTTCATAGTAGCTTAGGAAATGCGGGTTTCAGCGCAGTATATATATAAAAATAGCAGCATAATATAAAAATATTGAGAAAATAATCAGATTTTCCATGAAAAAAGTAGGTAAAAGAGCAGAAAAAGTTATATGAAAAGAAGAAACTAGTAAAAATCACAGGAAAAAGTTGGTTAAAGATCAAAAACATTCATAGTAGTTTAGGAAATGCAGGTTTCAGCGCAGTATATAAATATAATATAAAAATATTGAGAAAATAATCAGATTTTCCATGAAAAAGGTAGGTAAAAGAGCAGAAAAAGTTATATGAAAAGAAGAAACTAGTAAAAATCACAGGAAAAAGTTGGCTAAAGATCAAAAACTTTCATAGTAGTTTAGGAAATGCGGGTTTCAGCGCAGTATATATATATGTAATATTAAAATATCGAGAAAATAATCAGATTTTCGATGAAAAAAGTAGGTAAAAGAGCAGAAAAAGTTATATGAAAAGAAGAAACTAGTAAAAATCACAGGAAAAAGTTGGTTAAAGATCAAAAACTTTCATAGTAGTTTAGGAAATGCGGGTTTCAGCGCAGTATATAAATATAACATAAAAATATTGAGAAAATAATCAGATTTTCCATGAAAAATGTAGGAAAAAGAGCAGAAAAAGTTATATGAAAAGAAGAAACTAGTAAAAATCACAGGAAAAAGTTGGCTAAAGATCAAAAACTTTCATAGTAGTTTAGGAAATGCGGGTTTCAGCGCAGTACATATATATATGTTACATTAAAATATTGAGAAAATAATCAGATTTTCCATGAAAAAAGTAGGTAAAAGAGCAGAAAAAGTTATATGAAAAGAAGAAACTAGTAAAAATCACAGGAAAAAGTTGGTTAAAGATCAAAAACATTCATAGTAGTTTAGGAAATGCAGGTTTCAGCGCAGTATATAAATATAATATAAAAATATTGAGAAAATAATCAGATTTTCCATGAAAAAGGTAGGTAAAAGAGCAGAAAAAGTTATATGAAAAGAAGAAACTAGTAAAAATCACAGGAAAAAGTTGGCTAAAGATCAAAAACTTTCATAGTAGTTTAGGAAATGCGGGTTTCAGCGCAGTATATATATATATGTTATATTAAAATATTGAGAAAATAATCAGATTTTCCATGAAAAAAGTAGGTAAAAGAGCAGAAAAAGTTATATGAAAAGAAGAAACTAGTAAAAATCACAGGAAAAAGTTGGTTAAAGATCAAAAACATTCATATTAGTTTAGGAAATGCAGGTTTCAGCGCAGTATATAAATAAAATAAACTAGTAAAAATCACAGGAAAAAGTTGGTTAAAGATCAAAAACTTTCATAGTAGTTTAGGAAATGCGGGTTTCAGCGCAGTATATACATAAAAATAGCAGTATAATATAAAAATATTGAGAAAATAATCAGATTTTCCATGAAAAAAGTAGGTAAAAGAGCAGAAAAAGTTATATGAAAAGAAGAAACTAGTAAAAATCACAGGAAAAAGTTGGTTAAAGATCAAAAACTTTCATAGTAGCTTAGGAAATGCGGGTTTCAGCGCAGTATATATATAAAAATAGCAGCATAATATAAAAATATTGAGAAAATAATCAGATTTTCCATGAAAAAAGTAGGTAAAAGAGCAGAAAAAGTTATATGAAAAGAAGAAACTAGTAAAAATCACAGGAAAAAGTTGGTTAAAGATCAAAAACATTCATAGTAGTTTAGGAAATGCAGGTTTCAGCGCAGTATATAAATATAATATAAAAATATTGAGAAAATAATCAGATTTTTCCATGAAAAAGGTAGGTAAAAGAGCAGAAAAAGTTATATGAAAAGAAGAAACTAGTAAAAATCACAGGCAAAAGTTGGCTAAAGATCAAAAACTTTCATAGTAGTTTAGGAAATGCGGGTTTCAGCGCAGTATATATATATATGTAATATTAAAATATCGAGAAAATAATCAGATTTTCGATGAAAAAAGTAGGTAAAAGAGCAGAAAAAGTTATATGAAAAGAAGAAACTAGTAAAAATCACAGGAAAAAGTTGGTTAAAGATCAAAAACTTTCATAGTAGTTTAGGAAATGCGGGTTTCAGCGCAGTATATAAATATAACATAAAAATATTGAGAAAATAATCAGATTTTCCATGAAAAATGTAGGAAAAAGAGCAGAAAAAGTTATATGAAAAGAAGAAACTAGTAAAAAATCACAGGAAAAAGTTGGCTAAAGATCAAAAACTTTCATAGTAGTTTAGGAAATGCGGGTTTCAGCGCAGTATATATATATATGTTACATTAAAATATTGAGAAAATAATCAGATTTTCCATGAAAAAAGTAGGTAAAAGAGCAGAAAAAGTTATATGAAAAGAAGAAACTAGTAAAAATCACAGGAAAAAGTTGGTTTAAAGATCAAAAACATTCATAGTAGTTTAGGAAATGCAGGTTTCAGCGCAGTATATAAATATAATATAAAAATATTGAGAAAATAATCAGATTTTCCATGAAAAAGGTAGGTAAAAGAGCAGAAAAAGTTATATGAAAAGAAGAAACTAGTAAAAATCACAGGAAAAAGTTGGCTAAAGATCAAAAACTTTCATAGTAGTTTAGGAAATGCGGGTTTCAGCGCAGTATATATATATATGTTATATTAAAATATTGAGAAAATAATCAGATTTTCCATGAAAAAAGTAGGTAAAAGAGCAGAAAAAGTTATATGAAAAGAAGAAACTAGTAAAAATCACAGGAAAAAGTTGGTTAAAGATCAAAAACATTCATATTAGTTTAGGAAATGCAGGTTTCAGCGCAGTATATAAATATAATATAAAAATATTGAGAAAATAATCAGATTTTCCATGAAAAAGTAGGTAAAAGAGCAGAAAAAGTTATATGAAAAGAAGAAACTAGTAAAAATCACAGGAAAAAGTTGGTTAAAGATCAAAAACTTTCATAGTAGTTTAGGAAATGCGGGTTTCAGCGCAGTATATAAATATAACATAAAAATATTGAGAAAATAATCAGATTTTCCATTAAAAATGTAGGTAAAAAAGCAGAAAAAGTTATATGAAAAGAAGAAACTAGTAAAAATCACAGGAAAAAGTTGGCTAAAGATCAAAAACTTTCATAGTAGTTTAGGAAATGCGGGTTTCAGCGCAGTATATATATATGTAATATTAAAATATTGAGAAAATAATCAGATTTTCCATGAAAAAGGTAGGTAAAAGAGCAGAAAAAGTTATATGAAAAGAAGAAACTAGTAAAAATCACAGGAAAAAGTTGGCTAAAGATCAAAAACTTTCATAGTAGTTTAGGAAATGCGGGTTTCAGCGCAGTATATATATATGTAATATTAAAATATTGAGAAAATAATCAGATTTTCCATGAAAAAAGTAGGTAAAAGAGCAGAAAAAGTTATATGAAAAGAAGAAACTAGTAAAAATGACAGGAAGAAGTTGGTTAAAGATCAAAAACATTCATAGTAGTTTAGGAAATGCAGGTTTCAGCGCAGTATATAAATATAATATAAAAATATTGAGAAAATAATCAGATTTTCCATGAAAAAGGTAGGTAAAAGAGCAGAAAAAGTTATATGAAAAGAAGAAACTAGTAAAATCACAGGAAAAAGTTGGCTAAAGATCAAAAACTTTCATAGTAGTTTAGGAAATGCGGGTTTCAGCGCAGTATATATATATATGTTATATTAAAATATTGAGAAAATAATCAGATTTTCCATGAAAAAAGTAGGTAAAAGAGCAAAAAAAGTTATATGAAAAGAAGAAACTAGTAAAAATCACAGGAATAAGTTGGTTAAAGATCAAAAACATTCATATTAGTTTAGGAAATGCAGGTTTCAGCGCAGTATACAAATATAATATAAAAATATTGAGAAAATAATCAGATTTTCCATGAAAAAGTAGGTAAAAGAGCAGAAAAAGTTATATGAAAAGAAGAAACTAGTAAAAATCACAGGAAAAAGTTGGTTAAAGATCAAAAACTTTCATAGTAGTTTAGGAAATGCGGGTTTCAGCGCAGTATATAAATATAACATAAAAATATTGAGAAAATAATCAGATTTTCTATGAAAAATGTAGGAAAAAGAGCAGAAAAAGTTATATAAAAAGAAGAAACTAGTAAAAATCACAGGAAAAAGTTGGCTAAAGATCAAAAACTTTCATAGTAGTTTAGGAAATGCGGGTTTCAGCGCAGTATATATATATGTAATATTAAAATATTGAGAAAATAATCAGATTTTCCATGAAAAAAGTAGGTAAAAGAGCAGAAAAAGTTATATGAAAAGAAGAAACTAGTAAAAATCACAGGAAAAAGTTGGTTAAAGATCAAAAACATTCATAGTAGTTTAGGAAATGCAGGTTTCAGCGCAGTATATAAATATAATATAAAAATATTGAGAAAATAATCAGATTTTCCATGAAAAAGGTAGGTAAAAGAGCAGAAAAAGTTATATGAAAAGAAGAAACTAGTAAAAATCACAGGAAAAAGTTGGCTAAAGATCAAAAACTTTCATAGTAGTTTAGGAAATGCGGGTTTCAGCGCAGTATATATATATGTAATATTAAAATATTGAGAAAATAATCAGATTTTCCATGAAAAAAGTAGGTAAAAGAGCAGAAAAAGTTATATGAAAAGAAGAAACTAGTAAAAATCACAGGAAAAAGTTGGTTAAAGATCAAAAACTTTCATAGTAGTTTAGGAAATGCAGGTTTCAGCGCAGTATATTAAATATAATTTAAAAATATTGAGAAAATAATCAGATTTTCCATGAAAAAGGTAGGTAAAAGAGCAGAAAAAGTTATATGAAAAGAAGAAACTAGTAAAAATCACAGGAAAAAGTTGGCTAAAGATCAAAAAATTTCATAGTAGTTTAGGAAATGCGGGTTTCAGCGCAGTATATATATATGTAATATTGAAATATTGAGAAAATAATCAGATTTTCCATGAAAAAAGTAGGTAAAAGAGCAGAAAAAGTTATATGAAAAGAAGAAACTAGTAAAAATCAAAGGAAAAAGTTGGTTAAAGATCAAAAACATTCATAGTAGTTTAGGAAATGCAGGTTTCAGCGCAGTATATAAATATAATATAAAAATATTGAGAAAATAATCAGATTTTCCATGAAAAAGTAGGTAAAAGAGCAGAAAAAGTTATATGAAAAGAAGAAACTAGTAAAAATCACAGGAAAAAGTTGGTTAAAGATCAAAAACTTTCATAGTAGTTTAGGAAATGCGGGTTTCAGCGCAGTATATATATATGTAATATTAAAATATTGAGAAAATAATCAGATTTTCCATGAAAAAGTAGGTAAAAGAGCAGAAAAAGTTATATGAAAAGAAGAAACTAGTAAAAATCACAGGAAAAAGTTGGCTAAAGATCAAAAACTTTCATAGTAGTTTAGGAAATGCGGGTTTCAGCGCAGTATATATATATGTAATATTAAAATATTGAGAAAATAATCAGATTTTCCATGAAATATTGAGAAAATAATCAGATTTTCCATGAAAAAAGTAGGTAAAAGAGCAGAAAAAGTTATATGAAAAGAAGAAACTAGTAAAAATCACAGGAAAAAGTTGGTTAAAGATCAAAAACTTTCATAGTAGTTTAGGAAATACAGGTTTCAGCGCAGTATATAAATATAATATAAAAATATTGAGAAAATAATCAGATTTTCCATGAAAAAGTAGGTAAAAGAGCAGAAAAAGTTATATGAAAAGAAGAAACTAGTAAAAATCACAGGAAAAAGTTGGTTAAAGATCAAAAACTTTCATAGTAGTTTAGGAAATGCGGGTTTCAGCGCAGTATATAAATATAACATAAAAATATTGAGAAAATAATCAGATTTTCCATGAAAAATGTAGGTAAAAGAGCAGAAAAAGTTATATGAAAAGAAGAAACTAGTAAAAATCACAGGAAAAAGTTGGTTAAAGATCAAAAACATTCATAGTAGTTTAGGAAATGCAGGTTTCAGCGCAGTATATAAATATAATATAAAAATATTGAGAAAATAATCAGATTTTCCATGAAAAAGTAGGTAAAAGAGCAGAAAAAGTTATATGAAAAGAAGAAACTAGTAAAAATCACAGGAAAAAGTTGGTTTAAAGATCAAAAACTTTCATAGTAGTTTAGGAAATGCGGGTTTCAGCGCAGTATATAAATATAACATAAAAATATTGAGAAAATAATCAGATTTTCCATGAAAAATGTAGGAAAAAGAGCAGAAAAAGTTATATGAAAAGAAGAAACTAGTAAAAATCACAGGAAAAAGTTGGCTAAAGATCAAAAACTTTCATAGTAGTTTAGGAAATGCGGGTTTCAGCGCAGTATATATATATAATATAAAAATATTGAGAAAATAATCAGATTTTCCATGAAAAAGTAGGTAAAAGAGCAGAAAAAGTTATATGAAAAGAAGAAACTAGGAAAAATCACAGGAAAAAGTTGGCTAAAGATCAAAAACTTTCATAGTAGTTTAGGAAATGCGGGTTTCAGCGCAGTATATAAATATAACATAAAAATATGGAGAAAATAATCAGATTTTCCATGAAAAATGTAGGAAAAAGAGCAGAAAAAGTTATATGAAAAGAAGAAACTAGTAAAAATCACAGGAAAAAGTTGGCTAAAGATCAAAAACTTTCATAGTAGTTTAGGAAATGCGGGTTTCAGCGCAGTATATATATATGTAATATTAAAATATTGAGAAAATAATCAGATTTTCCATGAAAAAAGTAGGTAAAAGAGCAGAAAAAGTTATATGAAGAGAAGAAACTAGTAAAAATCACAGGAAAAAGTTGGTTAAAGATCAAAAACATTCATAGTAGTTTAGGAAATGCAGGTTTCAGCGCAGTATATAAATATAATATAAAAATATTGAGCAAATAATCAGATTTTCCATGAAAAATGTAGGTAAAAGAGCAGAAAAAGTTATATGAAAAGAAGAAACTAGTAAAAATCACAGGAAAAAGTTGGTTAAAGATCAAAAACCTTCATAGTAGTTTAGGAAATGCGGGTTTCAGCGCAGTATATAAATATGTAATACAAAAATATTGAGAAAATAATCAGATTTTCCATGAAAAAAGTAGGTAAAAGAGAAGAAAAAGTTATATGAAAAGAAGAAACTAGTAAAAATCACAGGAAAAAGTTGGTTAAAGATCAAAAACTTTCATAGTAGTTTAGGAAATGCGGGTTTTAGAGCAGTATATACATAAAAATAGCAGTATAATATAAAAATATTGAGAAAATAATCAGATTTTCCATGAAAAAAGTAGGTAAAAGAGCAGAAAAAGTTATATGAAAAGAAGAAACTAGTAAAAATCACAGGAAAAAGTTGGTTAAAGATCAACAACTTTCATAGTAGTTTAGGAAATGCGGGTTTCAGGCGCAGTATATAAATATAATATAAAAATATTGAGAAAATAATCAGATTTTCCATTAAAAATGTAGGTAAAAAAAGAAGAAAAAGTTATATGAAAAGAAAAAACTAGTAAAAATCACAGGAAATAGTTGGTTAAAGATCAAAAACTTTCATAGTAGTTTAGGAAATGCGGGTTCCAGCGCAGTATATATATAAAAATAGCAGTATAATATAAAAATATTGAGAAAATAATCAGATTTTCCATGAAAAAAGTAGGTAAAAGAGCAGAAAAAGTTATATGAAAAGAAGAAACTAGTAAAAATCACAGGAAAAAGTTGGCTAAAGATCAAAAACTTTCATAGTAGTTTAGATAATGCGGGTTTCAGCGCAGTATATATATATGTAATATTAAAATATCGAGAAAATAATCAGATTTTCCATGAAAAAAGTAGGTTAAAAGAGCAGAAAAAGTTATATGAAAAGAAGAAACTAGTAAAAATCACAGGAAAAAGTTGGTTAAAGATCAAAAACTTTCATAGTAGTTTAGGAAATGCGGGTTTCAGCGCAGTATATAAATATAATATAAAAATATTGAGAAAATAATCAGATTTTCCATGAAAAAAGTAGGTAAAAGAGCAGAAAAAGTTATATGAAAAGAAGAAACTAGTAAAAATCACAGGAAAAAGTTGGTTAAAGATCAACAACTTTCATAGTAGTTTAGGAAATGCGGGTTTCAGCGCAGTATATAAATATAATATAAAAAATATTGAGAAAATAATCAGATTTTCCATTAAAAATGTAGGTAAAAAAGCAGAAAAAGTTATATGAAAAGAAAAAACTAGTAAAAATAACAGGAAATAGTTGGTTAAAGATCAAAAACTTTCATAGTAGTTTAGGAAATGCGGGTTCCAGCACAGTATATATATAAAAATAGCAGTATAATATAAAAATATTGAGAAAATAATCAGATTTTCCATGAAAAAAGTAGGTAAAAGAGCAGAAAAAGTTATATGAAAAGAAGAAACTAGTAAAAATCACAGGAAAAAGTTGGCTAAAGATCAAAAACTTTCATAGTAGTTTAGATAATGCGGGTTTCAGCGCAGTATATATATATGTAATATTAAAATATCGAGAAAATAATCAGATTTTCCATGAAAAAAGTAGGTAAAAGAGCAGAAAAAGTTATATGAAAAGAAGAAACTAGTAAAAATCACAGGAAAAAGTTGGTTAAAGATCAAAAACTTTCATAGTAGTTTAGGAAATGCGGGTTTCAGCGCAGTATATAAATATAATATAAAAATATGAGAAAATAATCAGATTTTCCATGAAAAAGGTAGGTAAAAGAGCAGAAAAAGTTATATGAAAAGAAGAAACTAGTAAAAATCACAGGAAAAAGTTGGCTAAAGATCAAAAACTTTCATAGTAGTTTAGGAAATGCGGGTTTCAGCGCAGTATATATATATATGTTATATTAAAATATTGAGAAAATAATCAGATTTTCCATGAAAAAAAGTAGGTAAAAGAGCAGAAAAAGTTATATGAAAAGAAGAAACTAGTAAAAATCACAGGAAAAAGTTGGTTAAAGATCAAAAACATTCATAGTAGTTTAGGAAATGCAGGTTTCAGCGCAGTATATAAATATAATTTAAAAATATTGAGAAAATAATCAGATTTTCCATGAAAAAGGTAGGTAAAAGAGCAGAAAAAGTTATATGAAAAGAAGAAACTAGTAAAAATCACAGGAAAAAGTTGGTTAAAGATCAAAAACTTTCATAGTAGTTTAGGAAATGCGGGTTTCAGCGCAGTATATAAATATAACATAAAAATATTGAGAAAATAATCAGATTTTCCATGAAAAATGTAGGAAAAAGAGCAGAAAAAGTTATATGAAAAGAAGAAACTAGTAAAAATCACAGGAAAAAGTTGGTTAAAGATCAAAAACCTTCATAGTAGTTTAGGAAATGCGGGTTTCAGCGCAGTATATAAATATGTAATACAAAAATATTGAGAAAATAATCAGATTTTCCATGAAAAAAGTAGGTAAAAGAGAAGAAAAAAAATTATATGAAAAGAAGAAACTAGTAAAAATCACAGGAAAAAGTTGGTTAAAGATCAAAAACTTTCATAGTAGTTTAGGAAATGCGGGTTTTAGAGCAGTATATACATAAAAATAGCAGTATAATATAAAAATATTGAGAAAATAATCAGATTTTCCATGAAAAAAGTAGGTAAAAGAGCAGAAAAAGTTATATGAAAAGAAGAAACTAGTAAAAATCACAGGAAAAAGTTGGTTAAAGATCAACAACTTTCATAGTAGTTTAGGAAATGCGGGTTTCAGCGCAGTATATAAATATAATATAAAAATATTGAGAAAATAATCAGATTTTCCATTAAAAATGTAGGTAAAAAAGCAGAAAAAGTTATATGAAAAGAAAAAACTAGTAAAAATAACAGGAAATAGTTGGTTAAAGATCAAAAACTTTCATAGTAGTTTAGGAAATGCGGGTTCCAGCGCAGTATATATATAAAAATAGCAGTATAATATAAAAATATTGAGAAAATAATCAGATTTTCCATGAAAAAAGTAGGTAAAAGAGCAGAAAAAGTTATATGAAAAGAAGAAACTAGTAAAAATCACAGGAAAAAGTTGGCTAAAGATCAAAAACTTTCATAGTAGTTTAGATAATGCGGGTTTCAGCGCAGTATACATATATGTAATATTAAAATATCGAGAAAATAATCAGATTTTCCATGAAAAAAGTAGGTAAAAGAGCAGAAAAAGTTATATGAAAAGAAGAAACTAGTAAAAATCACAGGAAAAAGTTGGTTAAAGATCAAAAACTTTCATAGTAGTTTAGGAAATGCGGGTTTCAGCGCAGTATATAAATATAACATAAAAATATTGAGAAAATAATCAGATTTTCCATGAAAAATGTAGGAAAAAGAGCAGAAAAAGTTATATGAAAAGAAGAAACTAGTAAAAATCACAGGAAAAAGTTGGCTAAAGATCAAAAACTTTCATAGTAGTTTAGGAAATGCGGGTTTCAGCGCAGTATATATATATGTAATATTAAAATATTGAGAAAATAATCAGATTTTCCATGAAAAAAGTAGGTAAAAGAGCAGAAAAAGTTATATGAAAAGAAGAAACTAGTAAAAATCACAGGAAAAAGTTGGTTAAAGATCAAAAACATTCATAGTAGTTTAGGAAATGCAGGTTTCAGCGCAGTATATAAATATAATATAAAAATATTGAGAAAATAATCAGATTTTCCATGAAAAAGGTAGGTAAAAGAGCAGAAAAAGTTATATGAAAAGAAGAAACTAGTAAAAATCACAGGAAAAAGTTGGCTAAAGATCAAAAACTTTCATAGTAGTTTAGGAAATGCGGGTTTCAGCGCAGTATATATATATATGTTATATTAAAATATTGAGAAAATAATCAGATTTTCCATGAAAAAAGTAGGTAAAAGAGCAGAAAAAGTTATATGAAAAGAAGAAACTAGTAAAAATCACAGGAAAAAGTTGGTTAAAGATCAAAAACATTCATATTAGTTTAGGAAATGCAGGTTTCAGCGCAGTATATAAATATAATATAAAAATATTGAGAAAATAATCAGATTTTCCATGAAAAAGTAGGTAAAAGAGCAGAAAAAGTTATATGAAAAGAAGAAACTAGTAAAAATCACAGGAAAAAGTTGGTTAAAGATCAAAAACTTTCATAGTAGTTTAGGAAATGCGGGTTTCAGCGCAGTATATAAATATAACATAAAAATATTGAGAAAATAATCAGATTTTCCATGAAAAATGTAGGAAAAAGAGCAGAAAAAGTTATATGAAAAGAAGAAACTAGTAAAAATCACAGGAAAAAGTTGGCTAAAGATCAAAAACTTTCATAGTAGTTTAGGAAATGCGGGTTTCAGCGCAGTATATATATATGTAATATTAAAATATTGAGAAAATAATCAGATTTTTCATGAAAAAAGTAGGTAAAAGAGCAGAAAAAGTTATATGAAAAGAAGAAACTAGTAAAAATCACAGGAAAAAGTTGGTTTAAAGATCAAAAACATTCATAGTAGTTTAGGAAATGCAGGTTTCAGCGCAGTATATAAATATAATATAAAAATATTGAGAAAATAATCAGATTTTCCATGAAAAAGGTAGGTAAAAGAGCAGAAAAAGTTATATGAAAAGAAGAAACTAGTAAAAATCACAGGAAAAAGTTGGCTAAAGATCAAAAACATTCATAGTAGTTTAGGAAATGCAGGTTTCAGCGCAGTATATAAATATAATATAAAAATATTGAGAAAATAATCAGATTTTCCATGAAAAAGTAGGTAAAAGAGCAGAAAAAGTTATATGAAAAGAAGAAACTACTAAAAATCACAGGAAAAAGTTGGTTAAATATCAAAAACTTTCATAGTAGTTTAGGAAATGCGGGTTTCAGCGCAGTATATATATATGTAATATTAAAATATTGAGAAAATAATCAGATTTTCCATGAAAAAGTAGGTAAAAGAGCAGAAAAAGTTATATGAAAAGAAGAAACTAGTAAAAATCACAGGAAAAAGTTGGCTAAAGATCAAAAACTTTCATAGTAGTTTAGGAAATGCGGGTTTAAGCGCAGTATATATATATGTAATATTAAAATATTGAGAAAATAATCAGATTTTCCATGAAAAAAGTAGGTAAAAGAGCAGAAAAAGTTATATGAAAAGAAGAAACTAGTAAAAATCACAGGAAAAAGTTGGTTAAAGATCAAAAACATTCATAGTAGTTTAGGAAATGCAGGTTTCAGCGCAGTATATAAATATAATATAAAAATATTGAGAAAATAATCAGATTTTCCATGAAAAAGTAGGTAAAAGAGCAGAAAAAGTTATATGAAAAGAAGAAACTAGTAAAAATCACAGGAAAAAGTTGGTTAAAGATCAAATACTTTCATAGTAGTTTAGGAAATGCGGGTTTCAGCGCAGTATATAAATATAACATAAAAATATTGAGAAAATAATCAGATTTTCCATGAAAAATGTAGGAAAAAGAGCAGAAAAAGTTATATGAAAAGAAGAAACTAGTAAAAATCACAGGAAAAAGTTGGTTAAAGATCAAAAACATTCATAGTAGTTTAGGAAATGCAGGTTTCAGCGCAGTATATAAATATAATATAAAAATATTGAGAAAATAATCAGATTTTCCATGAAAAAGTAGGTAAAAGAGCAGAAAAAGTTATATGAAAAGAAGAAACTAGTAAAAATCACAGGAAAAAGTTGGTTAAAGATCAAAAACTTTCATAGTAGTTTAGGAAATGCGGGTTTCAGCGCAGTATATAAATATAACATAAAAATATTGAGAAAATAATCAGATTTTCCATGAAAAATGTAGGAAAAAGAGCAGAAAAAGGTATATGAAAAGAAGAAACTAGTAAGAATCACAGGAAAAAGTTGGCTAAAGATCAAAAACTTTCATAGTAGTTTAGGAAATGCGGGTTTCAGCGCAGTATATATATATGTAATATTAAAGTATTGAGAAAATAATCAGATTTTCCATGAAAAAAGTAGGTAAAAGAGCAGAAAAAGTTATATGAAAAGAAGAAACTAGTAAAAATCACAGGAAAAAGTTGGTTAAAGATCAAAAACATTCATAGTAGTTTAGGAAATGCAGGTTTCAGCGCAGTATATAAATATAATATAAAAATATTGAGAAAATAATCAGATTTTCCATGAAAAAGGTAGGTAAAAGAGCAGAAAAAGTTATATGAAAAGAAGAAACTAGTAAAAATCAAAGGGAAAAAGTTGGCTAAAGATCAAAAACATTCATAGTAGTTTAGGAAATGCAGGTTTCAGCGCAGTATATAAATATAATATAAAAATATTGAGAAAATAATCAGATTTTCCATGAAAAAGTAGGTAAAAGAGCAGAAACAGTTATATGAAAAGAAGAAACTACTAAAAATCACAGGAAAAAGTTGGTTAAATATCAAAAACTTTCATAGTAGTTTAGGAAATGCGGGTTTCAGCGCAGTATATATATATGTAATATTAAAATATTGAGAAAATAATCAGATTTTCCATGAAAAAGTAGGTAAAAGAGCAGAAGAAGTTATATGAAAAGAAGAAACTAGTAAAAATCACAGGAAAAAAGTTGGCTAAAGATCAAAAACTTTCATAGTAGTTTAGGAAATGCGGGTTTCTGCGCAGTATATATATATGTAATATTAAAATATTGAGAAAATAATCAGATTTTCCATGAAAAAAGTAGGTAAAAGAGCAGAAAAAGTTATATGAAAAGAAGAAACTAGTAAAAATCACAGGAAAAAGTTGGTTAAAGATCAAAAACATTCATAGTAGTTTAAGAAATACAGGTTTCAGCGCAGTATTTAAATATAATATAAAAATATTGAGCAAATAATCAGATTTTCCATGAAAAAGTAGGTAAAAGAGCAGAAAAAGTTATATGAAAAGAAGAAACTAGTAAAAATCACAGGAAAAAGTTGGCTAAAGATCAAAAACTTTCATAGTAGTTTAGAAATGCGGGTTTCAGCGCAGTATATATATATGTAATATTAAAATATTGAGAAAATAATCAGATTTTCCATGAAAAAAGTAGGTAAAAGAGCAGAAAAAGTTATATGAAAAGAAGAAACTAGTAAAAATCACAGGAAAAAGTTGGTTAAAGATCAAAAACTTTCATAGTAGTTTAGGAAATGCGGGTTTCAGCGCAGTATATACATAAAAATAGCAGTATAATATAAAAATATTGAGAAAATAATCAGATTTTCCATGAAAAAAATAGGTAAAAGAGCAGAAAAAGTTATATGAAAAGAAGAAACTAGTAAAAATCACAGGAAAAAAGTTGGTTAAAGATCAAAAACTTTCATAGGTAGTTTAGGAAATGCGGGTTTCAGCGCAGTATATAAATATGTAATACAAAAATATGAGAAAATAATCAGATTTTCCATGAAAAAAGTAGGTAAAAGAGAAAAAAAAAGTTATATGAAAAGAAGAAACTAGTAAAAATCACAGAAAAAAGTTGGTTAAAGATCAAAAACTTTCATAGTAGTTTAGGAAATGCGGGTTTCAGCGCAGTATATATATATGTAATATTAAAATATTGAGAAAATAATCAGATTTTCCATGAAAAAAGTAGGTAAAAGAGCAGAAAAAGTTATATGAAAAGAAGAAACTAGTAAAAATCACAGGATAAAGTTGGTTAAAGATCAAAAACATTCATAGTAGTTTAGGAAATGCAGGTTTCAGCGCAGTATATAAATATAATATAAAAATATTGAGAAAATAATCAGATTTTTCCATGAAAAAGGTAGGTAAAAGAGCAGAAAAAGTTATATGAAAAGAAGAAACTAGAAAAAATCACAGGAAAAAGTTGGCTAAAGATCAAAAACATTCATAGTAGTTTAGGAAATGCAGGTTTCAGCGCAGTAGTATAAATTATAATATAAAAATATTGAGAAAATAATCAGATTTTCATGAAAAAGTAGGTAAAAGAGCAGAAAAAGTTATATGAAAAGAAGAAACTACTAAAAATCACAGGAAAAAAGTTGGTTAATATCAAAAACTTTCATAGTAGTTTAGGAAATGCGGGTTTCAGCGCAGTATATATATATGTAATATTAAAATATTGAGAAAATAATCAGATTTTCCATGAAAAAGTAGGTAAAAGAGCAGAAAAAGTTATATGAAAAGAAGAAACTAGTAAAAAATCACAGGAAAAAGTTGGCTTAAAGATCAAAAACTTTCATAGTAGTTTAGGAAATGCGGGTTTCAGCGCAGTATATATATATGTAATATTAAAATATTGAGAAAATAATCAGATTTTTCATGAAAAAAGTAGGTAAAAGAGCAGAAAAAGTTATATGAAAGAAGAAGAAACTAGTAAAAATCACAGGAAAAAGTTGGTTAAAGATCAAAAACATTCATAGTAGTTTAGGAAATGCAGGTTTCAGCGCAGTATATAAATATAATATAAAAATATTGAGCAAATAATCAGATTTTCCATGAAAAAGTAGGTAAAAGAGCAGAAAAAGTGATATGAAAAGAAGGAAACTAGTAAAAAATCACAGGAAAAAGTTGGTTAAACATCAAAAAATTTTCATAGTAAGTTTAGGAAATGCGGGTTTCAGCGCAGTATATATACATAAAAATAGCAGTATAGTATAAAAATATTGAGAAAATAATCAGATTTTCCATGAAAAAAATAGGTTAAAAGAGCAGAAAAAGTTATATGAAAAGAAGAAACTAGTAAAAATCACAGGAAAAAGTTGGTTAAAGATCAAAAACTTTCATAGTAGTTTAGGAAATGCGGGTTTTAGAGCAGTATATACATAAAAATAGCAGTATAATATAAAAATATTGAGAAAATAATCAGATTTTCCATGAAAAAAGTAGGTAAAAGAGCAGAAAAAAGTTATATGAAAAGAAGAAACTAGTTAAAATCACAGGAAAAAGTTGGTTTAAAGATCAACAACTTTCATAGTAGTTTAGGAAATGCGGGTTTCAGCGCAGTATATAAATATAATATAAAAATATTGAGAAAATAATCAGATTTTCCATTAAAAATGTAGGTAAAAAAGCAGAAAAAAGTTATATGAAAGAAAAAACTAGTAAAAATCACAGGAAATAGTTGGTTAAAGATCAAAAACTTTCATAGTAGTTTAGGAAATGCGGGTTCCAGCGCAGTATATACATAAAAATAGCAGTATAATATAAAAAATATTGAGAAAATAATCAGATTTTCCATGAAAAAAGTAGGTAAAAGAGCAGAAAAAGTTATATGAAAAGAAGAAACTAGTAAAAATCACAGGAAAAAAGTTGGTTAAAGATCAAAAACTTTCATAGTAGTTCAGGAAATGCGGGTTTCAGTGCAGTATATATATATAATATAAAAATATTGAGAAAATTATCAGATTTTCCATGAAAAATGTAGGTAAAAGAGCAGAAAAAGTTATATGAAAAGAAGAAACTAGTAAAAATCACAGGAAAAAGTTGGTTAAAGATCAAAAAACTTTCATAGTAGTTTAGGAAATGCGGGTTTCAGCGCAGTATATAAATATAATATAAAAATATTGAGAAAATTATCAGATTTTTCATGAAAAAAAGTAGGTTAAAAGAGCAGAGAAAAGTTATATGAAAAAGAAGAAACTAGTAAAAATCACAGGAAAAAGTTGGCTTAAGATCAAAATACTTTCATAGTAGTTTAGGAAATGCGGGTTTCAGCGCAGTATATATATATGTAATATTAAAATATTGAGAAAAATAATCAGATTTTCCATGAAAAAAGTAGGTAAAAGAGCAGAAAAAGTTATATGAAAGAAGGAAACTAGTAAAAAATCACAGGAAAAAGTTGGTTAAAGATCAAAAACATTCATAGTAGTTTAGGAAATGCAGGTTTCAGCGCAGTATATAAATATAATATAAAAATATTGAGCAAATTATCAGATTTTCCATGAAAAAGTAGGTAAAAGAGCAGAAAAAGTTATATGAAAAAGAAGAAACTAGTAAAATCACAGGAAAAAGTTGGCTAAAGATCAAAAACTTTCATAGTAGTTTAGGAAATGCGGGTTTCAGCGCAGTAATATATATATGTAATATTAAAATATTGAGAAAATAATCAGATTTTCCATGAAAAAAGTAGGTTAAAAGAGCAGAAAAGTTATATGAAAAGAAGAAACTAGTAACAATCACAGGAAAAAGTTGGTTAAAGATCAAAAACTTCATAGTAGTTTAGGAAATGCGGGTTTCAGCGCAGTATATACATAAAACTAGCAGTATAATATAAAAATATTGAGAAAATAATCAGATTTTCCATGAAAAAAAATAGGTAAAAGAGCAGAAAAAGTTATATGAAAAGAAGAAACTAGTAAAAATCACAGGAAAAAGTTGGTTAAAGATCAAAAACTTTCATAGTAGTTTAGGAAATGCGGGTTTCAGCGCAGTATATACATAAAAATAGCAGTATAATATAAGAAATATTGAGAAAATAATCAGATTTTCCATGAAAAATGTAGGTAAAAGAGCAGAAAAAGTTATATGAAAAGAAGAAACTAGTAAACATCACAGGAAAAAGTTGGTTAAAGATCAAAAACTTTCATAGTAGTTTAGGAAATGCGGGTTTCAGCGCAGCATATAAATATGCAATACAAAAATATTGAGAAAATAATCAGATTTTCCATGAAAAAAGTAGGTAAAAGAGAAGAAAAAGTTATATGAAAAGAAGAAACTAGTAAAAATCACAGGAAAAAGTTGGTTAAAGATCAAAAACTTTCATAGTAGTTTAGGAAATGCGGGTTTTAGAGCAGTATATACATAAAAATAGCAGTGTAATATAAAATTATTGAGAAAATAATCAGATTTTCCATGAAAAAAGTAGGTAAAAGAGCAGAAAAAGTTATATGAAAAGAAGAAACTAGTAAAAATCACAGGAAAAAGTTGGTTAAAGATCAACAACTTTCATAGTAGTTTAGGAAATGCGGGTTTCAGCGCAGTATATAAATATAATATAAAAATATTGAGAAAATAATCAGATTTTCCATTAAAAATGTAGGTAAAAAAGCAGAAAAAGTTATATGAAAAGAAAAAACTAGTAAAAATCACAGGCTTTCATAGTAGTTTAGGAAATGCGGGTTCCAGCGCAGTATATACATAAAAATAGCAGTATAATATAAAAATATTGAGAAAATAATCAGATTTTCCATGAAAAAAGTAGGTAAAAGAGCAGAAAAAGTTATATGAAAAGAAGAAACTAGTAAAAATCACAGGAAAACAGTTGGTTAAAGATCAAAAACTTTCATAGTAGTTCAGGAAATGCGGGTTTCAGTGCAGTATATATATATAATATAGAAATATTGAGAAAATTATCAGATTTTCCATGAAAAATGTAGG
Source organism: Eristalis arbustorum (assembly GCA_916610145.1). Lineage (NCBI taxonomy): Eukaryota > Metazoa > Arthropoda > Insecta > Diptera > Syrphidae > Eristalis > Eristalis arbustorum. The sequence continues at coordinate 20,141 of CAKAIZ010000345.1, read as the reverse complement.
TAAAAGAGCAGAAAAAGTTATATGAAAAGAAGAAACTAGTAAAAATCACAGGAAAAAGTTGGTTAAAGATCAAAAACTTTCATAGTAGTTTAGGAAATGCGGGTTTCAGCGCAGTATATAAATATAATATAAAAATATTGAGAAAATTATCAGATTTTTCATGAAAAAAGTAGGTAAAAGAGCAGAAAAAGTTATATGAAAAGAAGAAACTAGTAAAAATCACAGGAAAAAGTTGGCTAAAGATCAAAAACTTTCACAGTAGTTTAGGAAATGCGGGTTTCAGCGCAGTATATATATATGTAATATAAAAATATTGAGAAAATAATCAGATTTTCCATGAAAAAAGTAGGTAAAAGAGCAGAAAAAGTTATATGAAAAGAAGAAACTAGTAAAAATCACAGGAAAGAGTTGGTTAAAGATCAACAACTTTCATAGTAGTTTAGGAAATGCGGGTTTCAGCGCAGTATATAAATATAATATAAAAATATTGAGAAAATAATCAGATTTTCCATGAAAAAAGTAGGTAAAAGAGCAGAAAAAGTTATATGAAAAGAAGAAACTAGTAAAAATGACAGGAAAAAGTTGGTTAAAGATCAAAAACTTTCATAGTAGTTTAGGAAATGCGGGTTTCAGCGCAGTATATAAATATATTATAAAAAATATTGAGAAAATAATCAGATTTTCCATGAAAAAAGTAGGTAAAAGAGCAGAAAAAGTTATATGAAAAGAAGAAACTAGTAAAAATAACAGGAAAAAGTTGGCTAAAGATCAAAAACTTTCGTAGTAGTTCAGGAAATGCGGGTTGCAGCGCAGTATATATATAAAAATAGCAGCATAATATAAATATATTGAGAAAATAATCAGATTTTCCATGAAAAATGTAGGTAAAAGAGCAGAAAAAGTTATATGAAAAGAAGAAACTAGTAAAAATCACAGGAAAAACTTGGTTAAAGATCAAAAACTTTCATAGTAGTTTGGGAAATGCGGGTTTCAGCGCAGTATATAAATATAATATAAAAATATTGAGAAAATTATCAGATTTTCAATGAAAAATGTAGGTAAAAGAGCAGAAAAAGTTATATGAAAAGAAGAAACTAGTAAAAATCACAGGAAAAAGTTGGTTAAAGATCAACAACTTTCATAGTAGTTTAGGAAATGCGGGTTTCAGCGCAGTATATAAATATAATATAAACATATTGAGAAAATTATCAGATTTTCAATGAAAAATGTAGGTAAAAGAGCAGAAAAAGTTATATGAAAAGAAGAAACTAGTAAAAATCACAGGAAAAAGTTGGTTAAAGATCAACAACTTTCATAGAAGTTTAGGAAATGCGGGTTTCAGCGCAGTATATAAATATAATATAAAAATATTGCGAAAATTATCAGATTTTCAATGAAAAATGTAGGTAAAAGAGCAGAAAAAGTTATATGAAAAGAAGAAACTATTAAAAATGACAGGAAAAAGTTGGTTAAAGATGAAAAACTTTTATAGTAGTTTAGGAAATGCGGGTTTCAGCGCAGTATATAAATATAATATAAAAATATTGAGAAAATAATCAGATTTTCCATGAAAAAAGGAGGTTAAAAGAGCAGAAAAAGTTATATGAAAAGAAGAAACTAGTAAAAATCACAGGAAAAAGTTGGTTAAAGATCAAAAACTTTCATAGTAGTTTAGGAAATGCGGGTTTCAGCGCAGTATATATATATGTTATATAAAAATATTGAGAAAATAATCAGATTTTCCATGGAAAAAAGTAGGTAAAAGAGCAGAAAAAAGTTATATGAAAAGAAGAAACTAGTAAAAATCACAGGAAAAAGTTGGTTAAAGATCAAAAACTTTCATAGTAGTTTAGGAAATGCGGGTTTCAGCGCAGTATATACATAAAAATAGCAGTATAATATAAAAATATTGAGAAAATAATCAGATTTTCCATGAAAAATGTAGGTAAAAGAGCAGAAAAAGTTATATGAAAAGAAGAAACTAGTAAAAATCACAGGAAAAAGTTGGTTTAAAGATCAAAAACTTTCATAGTAGTTTAGGAAATGCGGGTTTCAGCGCAGTATATAAATATGTAATACAAAAATATTGAGAAAATAATCAGATTTTCCATGAAAAAAGTAGGTAAAAGAGAAGAAAAAGTTATATGAAAAGAAGAAACTAGTAAAAATCACAGGAAAAAGTTGGTTAAAGATCAAAAACTTTCATAGTAGTTTAGGAAATGCGGGTTTTAGAGCAGTATATACATAAAAATAGCAGTATAATATAAAAATATTGAGAAAATAATCAGATTTTCCATGAAAAAAGTAGGTAAAAGAGCAGAAAAAGTTATATGAAAAGAAGAAACTAGTAAAAATCACAGGAAAAAGTTGGTTAAAGATCAACAACTTTCATAGTAGTTTAGGAAATGCGGGTTTCAGCGCAGTATATAAATATAATATAAAAATATTGAGAAAATAATCAGATTTTCCATTAAAAATGTAGGTAAAAAAAGCAGAAAAAGTTATATGAAAAGAAAAAACTAGTAAAAATCACAGGAAATAGTTGGTTAAAGATCAAAAACTTTCATAGTAGTTTAGGAAATGCGGGTTCCAGCGCAGTATATACATAAAAATAGCAGTATAATATAAAAATATTGAGAAAATAATCAGATTTTCCATGAAAAAAGTAGGTAAAAGAGCAGAAAAAGTTATATGAAAAGAAGAAACTAGTAAAAATCACAGGAAAAAAGTTGGTTAAAGATCAAAAACTTTCATAGTAGTTCAGGAAATGCGGGGTTTCAGTGCAGTATATATATATAATATAGAAATATTGAGAAAATTATCAGATTTTCCATGAAAAAATGTAGGTAAAAGAGCAGAAAAAGTTATATGAAAAGAAGAAACTAGTAAAAATCACAGGAAAAAGTTGGGTTAAAGATCAAAAACTTTCATAGTAGTTTAGGAAATGCGGGTTTCAGCGCAGTATATAAATATAATATAAAAATATTGAGAAAATTATCAGATTTTTCATGAAAAAAGTAGGTAAAAGAGCAGAAAAAGTTATATGAAAAGAAGAAACTAGTAAAAATCACAGGAAAAAGTTGGCTAAAGATCAAAAACTTTCATAGTAGTTTAGGAAATGCGGGTTTCAGCGCAGTATATATATATGTAATATAAAAATATTGAGAAAATAATCAGATTTTCCATGAAAAAAGTAGGTAAAAGAGCAGAAAAAGTTATATGAAAAGAAGAAACTAGTAAAAATCACAGGAAAGAGTTGGTTAAAGATCAACAACTTTCATAGTAGTTTAGGAAATGCGGGTTTCAGCGCAGTATATAAATATAATATAAAAATATTGAGAAAATAATCAGATTTTCCATGAAAAAAGTAGGTAAAAGAGCAGAAAAAGTTATATGAAAAGAAGAAACAAGTAAAAATCACAGGAAAAAGTTGGTTAAAGATCAAAAACTTTCATAGTAGTTTAGGAAATGCGGGTTTCAGCGCAGTATATAAATATATTATAAAAATATTGAGAAAATAATCAGATTTTCCATGAAAAAAGTAGGTAAAAGAGCAGAAAAAGTTATATGAAAAGAAGAAACTAGTAAAAATAACAGGAAAAAGTTGGCTAAAGATCAAAAACTTTCATAGTAGTTCAGGAAATGCGGGTTGCAGCGCAGTATATATATAAAAATAGCAGCATAATATAAATATATTGAGAAAATAATCAGATTTTCCATGAAAAATGTAGGTAAAAGAGCAGAAAAAGTTATATGAAAAGAAGAAACTAGTAAAAATCACAGGAAAAACTTGGTTAAAGATCAAAAACTTTCATAGTAGTTTGGGAAATGCGGGTTTCAGCGCAGTATATATATATGCAATATAAAAATATTGAGAAAATAATCAGATTTTCCATGAAAAACGTAGGTAAAAGAGCAGAAAAAGTTATATGAAAAGAAGAATTTAGTAAAAATGACAGGAAAAAGTTGGTTAAAGATCAAAAACTTTCATAGTAGTTTAGGAAATGCGGGTTTCAGCGCAGTATATAAATATAATATAAAAATATTGCGGAAATAATCAGATTTTCCATGGAAAAAAGTAGGTAAAAGAGCAGAAAAAGTTATATGAAAAGAAGAAACTATTAAAAATGGCAGGAAAAAGTTGGTTAAAGATCAAAAACTTTCATAGTAGTTTAGGAAATGCGGGTTTCAGCGCAGTATATAAATATAATATAAAAATATTGAGAAAATAATCAGATTTTCCATGAAAAAAGGAGGTAAAAGAGCAGAAAAAGTTATATGAAAAGAAGAAACTAGTAAAAATCACAGGAAAGAGTTGGTTAAAGATCAACAACTTTCATAGTAGTTTAGGAAATGCGGGTTTCAGCGCAGTATATAAATATAATATAAAAAATATTGAGAAAATAATCAGATTTTCCATGAAAAAAGTAGGTAAAAGAGCAGAAAAAGTTATATGAAAAGAAGAAACAAGTAAAAATCACAGGAAAAAGTTGGTTAAAGATCAAAAACTTTCATAGTAGTTTAGGAAATGCGGGTTTCAGCGCAGTATATAAATATATTATAAAAATATTGAGAAAATAATCAGATTTTCCATGAAAAAAAGTAGGTAAAAGAGCAGAAAAAGTTATATGAAAAGAAGAAACTAGTAAAAATAACAGGAAAAAGTTGGCTAAAGATCAAAAACTTTCATAGTAGTTCAGGAAATGCGGGTTGCAGCGCAGTATAATATATAAAAAATAGCAGCATAATATAAATATATTGAGAAAATAATCAGATTTTCCATGAAAAATGTAGGTAAAAGAGCAGAAAAAGTTATATGAAAAGAAGAAACTAGTAAAAATCACAGGAAAAACTTGGTTAAAGATCAAAAACTTTCATAGTAGTTTGGGAAATGCGGGTTTCAGCGCAGTATATATATATGCAATATAAAAATATTGAGAAAATAATCAGATTTTCCATGAAAAACGTAGGTAAAAGAGCAGAAAAAGTTATATGAAAAGAAGAATTTAGTAAAAATGACAGGAAAAAGTTGGTTAAAGATCAAAAACTTTCATAGTAGTTTAGGAAATGCGGGTTTCAGCGCAGTATATAAATATAATATAAAAATATTGCGGAAATAATCAGATTTTCCATGGAAAAAGTAGGTAAAAGAGCAGAAAAAGTTATATGAAAAGAAGAAACTATTAAAAATGACAGGAAAAAGTTGGTTAAAGATCAAAAACTTTCATAGTAGTTTAGGAAATGCGGGTTTCAGCGCAGTATATAAATATAATATAAAAATATTGAGAAAATAATCAGATTTTCCATGAAAAAAGGAGGTAAAAGAGCAGAAAAAGTTATATGAAAAGAAGAAACTAGTAAAAATCACAGGAAAAAGTTGGTTAAAGATCAAAAACTTTCATAGTAGTTTAGGAAATGCGGGTTTCAGCGCAGTATATATATATGTTATATAAAAATATTGAGAAAATAATCAGATTTTCCATGGAAAAAGTAGGTAAAAGAGCAGAAAAAGTTATATGAAAAGAAGAAACTAGTAAAAATCACAGGAAAAAGTTGGTTAAAGATCAAAAACTTTCATAGTAGTTTAGGAAATGCGGGTTTCAGCGCAGTATATATATAAAAATAGCAGTATAATATAAAAATATTGAGAAAATAATCAGATTTTCCATGAAAAAATGAGGTAAAAGAGCAGAAAAAGTTATATGAAAAGAAGAAACTAGTAAAAATCACAGGAAAAAGTTGGTTAAAGATCAAAAACTTTCATAGTAGTTATGGAAAGGCTGGTTTCAGCGCAGTATATATATATGTAATATAAAAATATTGAGAAAATAATCAGATTTTCCATGAAAAATTTAGGTAAAAGAGCAGAAAAAGTAATATGAAAAGAAGAAACTAGTAAAAATGACAGGAAAAAGTTGGTTAAAGATCAACAACTTTCATAGTAGTTTAGGAAATGCGGGTTTCAGCGCAGTATATAATAATATATATAAAAATATTGGGAAAATTATCAGATTTTCCATGAAAAATGTAGGTAAAAGAGCAGAAAAAGTTATATGAAAAGAAGAAACTAGTAAAAATCACAGGAAAAAGTTGGTTAAAGATTAAAAACTTTCATAGTAGTTTAGGAAATGCGGGTTTCAGCGCAGTATATACATAAAAATAGCAGTATAATATAAAAATATTGAGAAAATAATCAGATTTTCCATGAAAAAAGTAGGTAAGAGAGCAGAAAAAGTTATATGAAAAGAAGAAACTAGTAAAAATCACAGGAAAAAGTTGGTTAAAGATCAAAAACGTTCATAGTAGTTTAGGAAATGCGGGTTTCAGCGCAGTATATAAATATAAATAAAAATATTGAGAAAATTATCAGATTTTCCATGAAAAATGTAGGTAAAAGAGCAGAAAAAGTTATATGAAAAGAAGAAACTAGTAAAAATGACAGGAATAAGTTGGTTAAAGATCAAAAACTTTCATAGTAGTTTAGGAAATGCGGGTTTCAGCGCAGTATATAAATTCTTCTTCTTCTTCTTGTGGCGCTACAGTCCGGGGTGAACCTGGGCCTCGGTCAACAATCCTCTCCAGCTGGCACGTTCTTTAGCCAGCTGCCACCAATTTCGCACTCCAAGTTGGTTGAGGTCTTTTTCCACTTGAGTGCGCCATCGGGTTCGTGGTCGTCCTCTATTGCGTTGTCCCATTGGCTCGGAGTCGAAGACTCTTCGGGCTGGAGCAGTGTTGTCCATGCGCTCTACATGGCCTAGCCATCTTAGGCGTTGAATCCGTAGACGCCTGACTAGACTCATGTCGCTGTACAGCCCGTACAGTTCGTGGTTGAATCTCATTCTCCAAGAACCTTCAACGCAAACAGGACCGAAGATTGAACGCAGAACTTTTCTCTCGAAGAGACCAAGTGCGTCTTCATCCGCTCTTGAGATAGTCCAAGCTTCCGCACCATACAGCAGGACAGGGATGATGAAGGACTTATATAAGGTGAGCTTGGTCTTTCGAGAGAGGGCTCGACTACTTAATTGCCTCTTGAGCCCAAAGAAACAGCGGTTGGCAAGAGTTATTCTGCGTTTAATCTCAGTACTGATGTTGTTCGCACTATTTACTTGGGAGCCGAGGTAAACGAAGTCCTTCACTACCTCGAAGTTGTAGCTGCCTATGGTGACGTTCTGACCGAGTCGTCGATGTTGTGTGTTCTTTCTTGATGACAGCATATACTTTGTTTTGCCCTCATTCACCGCTAAACCCATTTTTGCCGCCTCCGTCTCAATACAAGCAAACGCTTCATTGGCGGCTCGCTGAGTTCGGCCAATCACGTCAATATCGTCCGCGTATGCTAGCAGTTGAACGGACTTCTGGAAGATCGTGCCTCTAGTGTTGGCGTGTGAGTTTCGCACGATCTTCTCCAACACGATGTTGAAGAAGTCACATGACAGCGCGTCGCCTTGTCTAAAACCTTTTTTGACATTGAAGGTCTCGGTGAGTTCGTTACCGACCTTGATGGAGCAGCGAGAGTTCTCCATCGTCATCCTGCACAATCTGACGAGTTTGGCAGGGATGTCAAAACTAGACATGGCGTTGTATAGCTCGTCTCTATGCACACTGTCATATGCGGCCTTAAAGTCGACAAATAGGTGGTGGGTGTCGATCTGCATCTCTTGGGTTTTTTCGAGGATCTGCCGTAATGTGAAAATTTGATCGATAGTGGACTTCCCAGGCCTGAAACCGCACTGATAAGGACCTATCAGGTTGTTGACGAATGGTTTCAGGCGCTCACACAGAACGGCAGAGAAGATTTTGTATGCGATGTTAAGGAGACTTATCCCCCGATAGTTGGCGCAGTCAAAGGGGTCTCCTTTCTTGTGTATCGGGCAAACGATACTAAGATTCCACTCGTCGGGCATGCTTTCCTATGACCATATCCTACAGACGAGCTGGTGCATGCGCCCAACCAGATCATCTCCAGCTGCCTTAAACGGGGGGGGGACGGAATTCTCTTCTGTCGTCGTCCATTGCATGGAGTGGAACATTCTGCCTGACAGCGGTATTGGTGTCCTCTTCGCCGTTTAACAGTCTGCAGAAGTGATCCTTCCAGATTCTCAGTATCGACTGCGACTCTACTACGAGTTGTCCCTCTTCGTTCCGACAGGCTTCTGTCCGATGTTTGTACCCTTTGGATAGTTGTTTCACCCGCTGGTAAAACTTTCGGACATTATTTCTGCCGTACCACCTCTCCATTTCCTCGATCGCGCGCCTCTCATGCTCCTTCTTTTGCTTTTTGAGAAGCCGGTGCTCTTCCCTCCTTCTAAGTTCGTACAGCTCACGAACCGCTCTCGTCCTTCTATCCAGCGTCGCCTTATATGCTGCTAGCTTCGCTGAATGCGCCTGCCGACACTCGTTGTCAAACCATGGGTTTTTTCTAGGTGGCATTTTAAAACCCACCACATCAGAGGCAGCTTCTCTAATGGCGTTTTGACAACGGTTCCACTGTTCGTCGATTGTTTCGCCTGGCAGGGTTGGACTCTCTGAGAGCTTCAGGGAGACTCGATCGGAGAAGTTCCCAGCGGTCGATTGCGATTGTAGCTTTCCAACGTCAAACTGTTTTGGTCTTCCTCTACTCCGTTGTACAATCGATATCCGAGTTCTGACCTTGGCTACAACAAGGTAATGATCCGAGTCGATGTTGGCACCTCGGAACGTTCGGACATCGAGGACACAGGAGGACTGTCTGACGTCGATCGCAATGTGATCAATCTGGTTGACGGTTGATTGATCAGGGGACCGCCAGGTCCCTTTGTGAATGTTGAGGTAAGGGAACCGCGTGCTGGCTACAGTGAGGTTTCGCCCCGTCACGAAGTCCAACAGCCTGAGTCCATTGTCGGACGTGTTGTCGTGTAGGCTGTGTTTACCGACGACTCTAGCAAAGATTTCTTCCTTGCCCAGCTTTGCATTAAAATCTCCTAGAACGATCTTGGTGTCGTAGCTGGGGCATTGATCGTATGTTCTTTCTAGGAGATCATAGAAGTCATCCTTGCTATCATCGTCTTTGTCCTTCGTTGGGGCGTGGGCGCAAATTAGGCTGATGTTGCCGAATGTTGCCTTGACGCGGATTGTTGTGAGGCGTTCGCTTATGTATCTAAAGCTTAAGACTTCTTGCCTAAGTCTGCCTCGAACAACAAAACCGCATCCAAACAAGCGCTGCCTTCGCTCTTTGTAGCAATCGCCGTAATATATGTCGCAGTTTTTCATCCTCTTTTTGCCCGGCCCATCCCATCGCACCTCTTGGATGGCGGTGATGTCAGCCTTATAGGCTTCTAGGGCCTCCGCAAGTTCATCGGCTGCACGTGGTCTGTTCAGTGACCTCACATTCCACGTGCAGAACCGAAAATCGTTGTCCTTATTTCGTTGTCCATGGTCGTCAGCAGTAGGGTCATCCGTATCCGAGGCTTGTTGCCGTCTCTGAACTATTGCGAGTTTTACACGGTGGGGAAGTTAACCCCACGTGAAACCCCCGAACCTGGAGGACCGGGTCCTGGTTTAAACCCCCGGACAAGGGGTCGCTGCATACATTGGTTCACCTCTAAGCGGCTGCAGTAGAGGTTATCCAGAGGGGGGAGGCTGTATGTCAACTTGACCTGTGCATTTACAGGGATCGTTGCTGGCATCTCGCCAAGTTGAGAGCAATCAACAACTTTGCCCTGGATGCACAGGCCCATGCCCTCCGCAGTATATAAATATAATATAAAAATATTGAGAAAATAATCAGATTTTCCAAAAAGGAGGTAAAAGAGCAGAAAAAGTAATATGAAAAGAAGAAACTAGTAAAAATGACAGGAAAAAGTTGGTTAAAGATCAACAACTTTCATAGTAGTTTAGGAAATGCGGGTTTCAGCGCAGTATATAAATATAATATAAAAATATTGAGAAAATTATCAGATTTTCCATGAAAAATGTAGGTAAAAGAGCAGAAAAAGTTATATGAAAAGAAGAAACTAGTAAAAATCACAGGAAAAAGTTGGTTAAAGATCAAAAACTTTCATAGTAGTTTAGGAAATGCGGGTTTCAGCGCAGTATATACATAAAAATAGCAGTATAATATAAAAATATTGAGAAAATAATCAGATTTTCCATGAAAAAAGTAGGTAAGAGAGCAGAAAAAGTTATATGAAAAGAAGAAACTAGTAAAAATCACAGGAAAAAGTTGGTTAAAGATCAAAAACTTTCATAGTAGTTTAGGAAATGCGGGTTTCAGCGCAGTGTATATATATGTATTATGAAAATATTGAGAAAATAATCAGATTTTCCATGAAAAATGTAGGTAAAAGAGCAGAAAAAGTTATATGAAAAGAAGAAACTAGTAAAAATCTTAGGAAAAAGTTGGTTAAAGATCAACAACTTTCATAGTAGTTTAGGAAATGCGGGTTTCAGCGCAGTATATAAATATAATATAAAAATATTGAGAAAATTATCAGATTTTCCATGAAAAATGTAGGTAAAAGAGCAGAAAAAGTTATATGAAAAGAAGAAACTAGTAAAAATGACAAAAACAAGTTGGTTAAAGATCAAAACCTTTCATAGTAGTTTAGGAAATGCGGGTTTCAGCGCAGTATATACATAAAAATAGCAGTATAATATAAAAATATTGAGAAAATAATCAGATTTTCCATGAAAAAAGTAGGTAAGAGAGCAGAAAAAGTTATATGAAAAGAAGAAACTAGTAAAAATCACCGGAAAAAGTTGGTTAAAGATCAAAAACTTTCATAGTAGTTTAGGAAATGCGGGTTTCAGCGCAGTGTATATATATGTATTATGAAAATATTGAGAAAATAATCAGATTTTCCATGAAAAATGTAGGTAAAAGAGCAGAAAAAGTTATATGAAAAGAAGAAACTAGTAAAAATCTTAGGAAAAAGTTGGTTAAAGATCAACAACTTTCATAGTAGTTTAGGAAATGCGGGTTTCAGCGCAGTATATAAATATAATATAAAAATATTGAGAAAATTATCAGATTTTCCATGAAAAATGTAGGTAAATGAGCAGAAAAAGTTATATGAAAAGAAGAAACTAGTAAAAATCACATAAAAAAGTTTGTTAAAGATCAAAAACTTTCATAGTAGTTCAGGAAATGCGGGTTTCAGCGCACTATATATATAAAAATAGCAGTATAACATAAAAATATTGAGAAAATAATCAGATTTTCCATGAAAAAAGTAGGTAAAAGAGCAGAAAAAGTTATATGAAAAGAAGAAACTAGTCAAAATCACAGGAAAAAGTTGGCTCCTCTCCATTTCCTCGATCGCGCGCTTCTCATGCTCCTTCTTTTTCTTTTTGAGAAGCCGGTGCTCTTCCCTTCTTTTAAGTTCGTAGAGCTCACGAACCGCTCTCGTCCTTCTATCCAGCGTTATATGAAGTTATATGAAAAGAAGAAACTAGTAAAAATCACCGGAAAAAGTTGGTTAAAGATCAAAAACTTTCATAGTAGTTTAGGAAATGCGGGTTTCAGCGCAGTATATATATATGTAATATAAAAATATTGAGAAAATAATCAGATTTTCCAAAAAGGAGGTAAAAGAGCAGAAAAAGTAATATGAAAAGAAGAAACTAGTAAAAATGACAGGAAAAAGTTGGTTAAAGATCAACAACTTTCATAGTAGTTTAGGAAATGCGGGTTTCAGCGCAGTATATAAATATAATATAAAAATATTGAGAAAATTATCAGATTTTCCATGAAAAATGTAGGTAAAAGAGCAGAAAAAGTTATATGGAAAGAAGAAACTAGTAAAAATGACAGGAAAAAGTTGGTTAAAGATCAAAAACTTTCATAGTTGTTTAGGAAATGCGGGTTTCACCGCAGTATATACATAAAAATAGCAGTATAATATAAAAATATTGAGAAAATAATCAGATTTTCCATGAAAAAAGTAGGTAAAAGAGCAGAAAAAGTTATATGAAAAGAAGAAACTAGTAAAAATCACATAAAAAAGTTTGTTAAAGATCAAAAACTTTCATAGCAGTTTAGGAAATGCGGGTTTCAGCGCACTATATATATAAAAATAGCAGCATAACATAAAAATATTGAGAAAATAATCAGATTTTCCATGAAAAATGTAGGTAAAAGAGCAGAAAAAGTTATATGAAAAGAAGAAACTAGTAAAAATCACAGGAAAAAGTTGGTTAAAGATCAAAAACTTTCATAGTAGTTTAGGAAATGCGGGTTTCAGCGCAGTATATAAATATAATATAAAAATATTGAGAAAATAATCAGACTTTGAATGAAAAAAGTAGGTAAAAGAGCAGAAAAAGTTATATGAAAAGAAGAAACTAGTAAAAATGACAGGAAAAAGTTGGTTAAAGATCAAAAACTTTCATAGTAGTTTAGGAAATGCGGGTTTCAGCGCAGTATATACATAAAAATAGCAGTATAATATAAAAATATTGAGAAAATAATCAGATTTTCCATGAAAAAAGTAGGTAAAAGAGCAGAAAAAGTTATATGAAAAGAAGAAACTAGTAAAAATCACAGGAAAAAATTTGGTTTAAGACCAAAAACGTTCATAGTAGTTCAGGAAATGCGGGTTTCAGCGCACTATATATATAAAAATAGCAGTATAACATAAAAATATTGAGAAAATAATCAGATTTTCCAAATGCAGGTAAAAGAGCAGAAAAAGTTATATGAAAAGAAGAAACTAGTAAGAATCACAGGAAAAAGTTGGCTCCTCTCCATTTCCTCGATCGCGCGCTTCTCATGCTCCTTCTTTTTCTTTTTGAGAAGCCGGTGCTCTTCCCTTCTTTTAAGTTCGTAGAGCTCACGAACCGCTCTCGTCCTTCTATCCAGCGTTATATGACGTTATATGAAAAGAAGAAACTAGTAAAAATCACCGGAAAAAGTTGGTTAAAGATCAAAAACTTTCATGGTAGTTTAGGAAATGCGGGTTTCAGCGCAGTATATATATATGTAATATGAAAATATTGAGAAAATAATCAGATTTTCCATGAAAAATGTAGTTATATGAAAAGAAGAAACTAGTAAAAATCACAGGAAAAAGTTGGTTAAAGATCAACAACTTTCATAGTAGTTTAGGAAATGCGGGTTTCAGCGCAGTATATAAATATAATATAAATATATTGAAAAAATTATCAGATTTTCCATGAAAAATGTAGGTAAAAGAACAGAAAAAGTTATATGAAAAGAAGAAACTAGTAAAAATGACAGGAAAAAGTTGGTTAAAGATCAAAAACTTTCATAGTAGTTTAGGAAATGCGGGTTTCACCGCAGTATATACATAAAAATAGCAGTATAATATAAAAATATTGAGAAAATAATCAGATTTTCCATGAAAAAAGTAGGTAAAAGAGCAGAAAAAGTTATATGAAAAGAAGAAACTAGTAAAAATGACAGGAAAAAGTTGGTTAAAGATCAACAACTTTCATAGTAGTTTAGGAAATGCGGGTTTCAGCGCAGTATATAAATATAATATAAAAATATTGAGAAAATTATCAGATTTTCCATGAAAAATGTAGGTAAAAGAGCAGAAAAAGTTATATGAAAAGAAGAAACTAGTAAAAATCACAGGAAAAAGTTGGTTAAAGATCAAAAACTTTCATAGTAGTTTAGGAAATGCGGGTTTCAGCGCAGTATATACATAAAAATAGCAGTATAATATAAAAATATTGAGAAAATAATCAGATTTTCCATGAAAAAAGTAGGTAAGAGAGCAGAAAAAGTTATATGAAAAGAAGAAACTAGTAAAAATCACAGGAAAAAGTTGGTTAAAGATCAAAAACTTTCATAGTAGTTTAGGAAATGCGGGTTTCAGCGCAGTATATATATAAAAATAGCAGTATAATATACAAATATTGAGAAAATTATCAGATTTTCCATGAAAAATGTAGGTAAAAGAGCAGAAAAAGTTATATGAAAAGAAGAAACTAGTAAAAATCTTAGGAAAAAGTTGGTTAAAGATCAACAACTTTCATAGTAGTTTAGGAAATGCGGGTTTCAGCGCAGTATATAAATATAATATAAAAATATTGAGAAAATTATCAGATTTTCCATGAAAAATGTAGGTAAAAGAGCAGAAAAAGTTATATGAAAAGAAGAAACTAGTAAAAATGACAAAAAAAAGTTGGTTAAAGATCAAAACCTTTCATAGTAGTTTAGGAAATGCGGGTTTCAGCGCAGTATATACATAAAAATAGCAGTATAATATAAAAATATTGAGAAAATAATCAGATTTTCCATGAAAAAAGTAGGTAAGAGAGCAGAAAAAGTTATATGAAAAGAAGAAACTAGTAAAAATCACCGGAAAAAGTTGGTTAAAGATCAAAAACTTTCATAGTAGTTTAGGAAATGCGGGTTTCAGCGCAGTGTATATATATGTATTATGAAAATATTGAGAAAATAATCAGATTTTCCATGAAAAATGTAGGTAAAAGAGCAGAAAAAGTTATATGAAAAGAAGAAACCAGTAAAAATCTTAGGAAAAAGTTGGTTAAAGATCAACAACTTTCATAGTAGTTTAGGAAATGCGGGTTTCAGCGCAGTATATAAATATAATATAAAAATATTGAGAAAATTATCAGATTTTCCATGAAAAATGTAGGTAAATGAGCAGAAAAAGTTATATAAAAAGAAGAAACTAGTAAAAATCACATAAAAAAGTTTGTTAAAGATCAAAAACTTTCATAGTAGTTCAGGAAATGCGGGTTTCAGCGCACTATATATATAAAAATAGCAGTATAACATAAAAATATTGAGAAAATAATCAGATTTTCCATGAAAAAAGTAGGTAAAAGAGCAGAAAAAGTTATATGAAAAGAAGAAACTAGTCAAAATCACAGGAAAAAGTTGGCTCCTCTCCATTTCCTCGATCGCGCGCTTCTCATGCTCCTTCTTTTTCTTTTTGAGAAGCCGGTGCTCTTCCCTTCTTTTAAGTTCGTAGAGCTCACGAACCGCTCTCGTCCTTCTATCCAGCGTTATATGAAGTTATATGAAAAGAAGAAACTAGTAAAAATCACCGGAAAAAGTTGGTTAAAGATCAAAAACTTTCATAGTAGTTTAGGAAATGCGGGTTTCAGCGCAGTATATATATATGTAATATAAAAATATTGAGAAAATAATCAGATTTTCCAAAAAGGAGGTAAAAGAGCAGAAAAAGTAATATGAAAAGAAGAAACTAGTAAAAATGACAGGAAAAAGTTGGTTAAAGATCAACAACTTTCATAGTAGTTTAGGAAATGCGGGTTTCAGCGCAGTATATAAATATAATATAAAAATATTGAGAAAATTATCAGATTTTCCATGAAAAATGTAGGTAAAAGAGCAGAAAAAGTTATATGGAAAGAAGAAACTAGTAAAAATGACAGGAAAAAGTTGGTTAAAGATCAAAAACTTTCATAGTTGTTTAGGAAATGCGGGTTTCACCGCAGTATATACATAAAAATAGCAGTATAATATAAAAATATTGAGAAAATAATCAGATTTTCCATGAAAAAAGTAGGTAAAAGAGCAGAAAAAGTTATATGAAAAGAAGAAACTAGTAAAAATCACATAAAAAAGTTTGTTAAAGATCAAAAACTTTCATAGCAGTTCAGGAAATGCGGGTTTCAGCGCACTATATATATAAAAATAGCAACATAACATAAAAATATTGAGAAAATAATCAGATTTTCCATGAAAAATGTAGGTAAAAGAGCAGAAAAAGTTATATGAAAAGAAGAAACTAGTAAAAATCACAGGAAAAAGTTGGTTAAAGATCAAAAACTTTCATAGTAGTTTAGGAAATGCGGGTTTCAGCGCAGTATATAAATATAATATAAAAATATTGAGAAAATAATCAGACTTTGAATGAAAAAAGTAGGTAAAAGAGCAGAAAAAGTTATATGAAAAGAAGAAACTAGTAAAAATGACAGGAAAAAGTTGGTTAAAGATCAAAAACTTTCATAGTAGTTTAGGAAATGCGGGTTTCAGCGCAGTATATACATAAAAATAGCAGTATAATATAAAAATATTGAGAAAATAATCAGATTTTCCATGAAAAAAGTAGGTAAAAGAGCAGAAAAAGTTATATGAAAAGAAGAAACTAGTAAAAATCACAGGAAAAAATTTGGCTAAAGATCAAAAACTTTCATAGTAGTTCAGGAAATGCGGGTTTCAGCGCACTATATATATAAAAATAGCAGTATAACATAAAAATATTGAGAAAATAATCAGATTTTCCAAATGCAGGTAAAAGAGCAGAAAAAGTTATATGAAAAGAAGAAACTAGTAAGAATCACAGGAAAAAGTTGGCTCCTCTCCATTTCCTCGATCGCGCGCTTCTCATGCTCCTTCTTTTTCTTTTTGAGAAGCCGGTGCTCTTCCCTTCTTTTAAGTTCGTAGAGCTCACGAACCGCTCTCGTCCTTCTATCCAGCGTTATATGACGTTATATGAAAAGAAGAAACTAGTAAAAATCACCGGAAAAAGTTGGTTAAAGATCAAAAACTTTCATGGTAGTTTAGGAAATGCGGGTTTCAGCGCAGTATATATATATATAATATAAAAATATTGAGAAAATAATCAGATTTTCCATGAAAAATGTAGTTATATGAAAAGAAGAAACTAGTAAAAATCACAGGAAAAAGTTGGTTAAAGATCAACAACTTTCATAGTAGTTTAGGAAATGCGGGTTTCAGCGCAGTATATAAATATAATATAAATATATTGAAAAAATTATCAGATTTTCCATGAAAAATGTAGGTAAAAGAACAGAAAAAGTTATATGAAAAGAAGAAACTAGTAAAAATGACAGGAAAAAGTTGGTTAAAGATCAAAAACTTTCATAGTAGTTTAGGAAATGCGGGTTTCACCGCAGTATATACATAAAAATAGCAGTATAATATAAAAATATTGAGAAAATAATCAGATTTTCCATGAAAAAAGTAGGTAAAAGAGCAGAAAAAGTTATATGAAAAGAAGAAACTAGTAAAAATGACAGGAAAAAGTTGGTTAAAGATCAAAAATTTTCATAGTAGTTTAGGAAATGCGGGTTTCAGCGCAGTATATATATATGTAATATAAAAATATTGAGAAAATAATCAGATTTTCCATGAAAAAAGTAGGTAAAAGAGCAGAAAAAGTTATATGAAAAGAAGAAACTAGTAAAAATGACAGGAAAAAGTTAGTTAAAGATCGAAAACTTTCATAGTAGTTTAGGAAATGCGGGTTTCAGCGCAGTATATAAATATAATATAAAAATATTGAGAAAATTATCAGATTTTCCATGAAAAAAGTAGGTAAAAGAGCAGAAAAAGTTATATGAAAAGAAGAAACTAGTAAGAATGACAGGAAAAAGTTGGTTAAAGATTAAAAACTTTCATAGTAGTTTAGGAAATGCGGGTTTCAGCGCAGTATATATATAAAAATAGCAGTATAATATACAAATATTGAGAAAATTATCAGATTTTCCATGAAAAAAGTAGGTAAAAGAGCAGAAAAAGTTATATGAAAAGAAGAAACTAGTAAGAATCACAGGAAAAAGTTGGTTAAAGATCAAAAACTTTCATAGTAGTTAAGGAAATGCGGGTTTCAGCGCAGTATATATATAAGTAATATAAAAATTTTGAGAAAATAATCAGATTTTCCATGAAAAAAGTAGGTAAAAGAGCAGAAAAAGTTATATGAAAAGAAGAAACTAGTAAGAATGACAGGAAAAAGTTTGTTAAAGATCAAAAACTTTCATAGTAGTTTAGGAAATGCGGGTTTCAGCGCAGTATATACATAAAAATAGCAGTATAATATAAAAATATTGAGAAAATAATCAGATTTGCCATGAAAAAAGTAGGTAAAAGAGCAGAAAAAGTTATATGAAAAGAAGAAACTAGTAAAAATCACATAAAAAAGTTTGTTAAAGATCAAAAACTTTCATAGTAGTTCAGGAAATGCGGGTTTCAGCGCACTATATATATAAAAATAGCAGTATAGCATAAAAATATTGAGAAAATAATCAGATTTTCCATGAAAAAAGTAGGTAAAAGAGCAGAAAAAGTTATATGAAAAGAAGAAACTAGTCAAAATCACAGGAAAAAGTTGGCTAAAGATCAAAAACTTTCATAGTAGTTTAGGAAATGCGGGTTTCAGCGCAGTATATAAATATAATATAAAAATATTGAGAAAATAATCAGACTTTGAATGAAAAAAGTAGGTAAAAGAGCAGAAAAAGTTGTATGAAAAGAAGAAACTAGTAAGAATGACAGGAAAAAATTGGTTAAAGATTAAAAACTTTCATAGTAGTTTAGGAAATGCGGGTTTCAGCGCAGTTTATATATAAAAATAGCAGTATAATATAAAAATATTGAGAAAATAATCAGATTTTCCATGAAAAAAGTAGGTAAAAGAGCAGAAAAAGTTATATGAAAAGAAGAAACTAGTAAAAATCACAGGAAAAAAGTTGGCTAAAAATCAAAAACTTTCATAGTAGTTCAGGAAATGCGGGTTTCAGCGCACTATATATATAAAAATAGCAGTATAACATAAAAATATTGAGAAAATAATCAGATTTTCCATGAAAAATGTAGGTAAAAGAGCCGAAAAAGTTATATGAAAAGAAGAAACTAGTAAGAATCACAGGAAAAAGTTGGTTAAAGATCAAAAACTTTCATAGTAGTTAAGGAAATGCGGGTTTCAGCGCAGTATATATATATGTAATATAAAAATTTTGAGAAAATACTCAGATTTTCCATGAAAAAAGTAGGTAAAAGAGCAGAAAAAGTTATATGAAAAGAAGAAACTAGTAAAAATCACAGGAAAAAGTTGGTTAAAGATCAAAAACTTTCATATTAGTTTAGGAAATGCGGGTTTCAGCGCAGTATATAAATATAATATAAAAATATTGAGAAAATTATCAGATTTTCCATGAAAAATGTAGGTAAAAGAACAGAAAAAGTTATATGAAAAGAAGAAACTAGTAAAAATGACAGGAAAAAGTTGGTTAACGATCAAAAACTTTCATAGTAGTTTAGGAAATGCGGGTTTCAGCGCAGTATATAAATATAATATAAAAATATTGAGAAAATAATCAGATTTTCCATGAAAAAGTAGGTAAAAGAGCAGAAAAAGTTATATGAAAAGAAGAGACTAGTAAAAATCACAGGAAAAAGGTGGTTAAAGATCAAAAACTTTCATAGTAGTTTAGGAAATGCGGGTTTCAGCGCAGTATATAAATATAATATAAAAATATTGAGAAAATTATCAGATTTTCCATGAAAAATGTAGGTAAAAGAGCAGAAAAAGTTATATGAAAAGAAGAAACTAGTAAAAATCACAGGAAAAAGTTGGTTAAAGATCAAAAACTTTCATAGTAGTTTAGGAAATGCGGGTTTCAGCGCAGTATATAAATATAATATAAAAATATTGAGACAATAATCAGATTTTCCATGAAAAAAGTAGGTAAAAGAGCAGAAAAAGTTATTTGAAAAGAAGAGACTAGTAAAAATCACAGGAAAAAGTTGGTTAAAGATCAAAAACTTTCATAGTAGTTCAGGAAATGCGGGTTTCAGCGCAGTATATATACAAAAATAGCAGTATAATATACAAATATTGAGAAAATAATCAGATATTCCATGAAAAATGTAGATAAAAGAGCAGAAAAAGTTATATGAAAAGAAGAAACTAGTAAAAATCACAGGAAAAAGTTGGTTAAAGATCAACAACTTTCATAGTAGCTTAGGAAATGCGGGTTTCAGCGCAGTATATAAATATAATATACAAATATTGAGAAAATAATCAGATTTTCCATGAAAAAAGTAGGTAAAAGAGCAGAAAAAGTTATATGAAAAGAAGAAACTAGTAAGAATGACAGGAAAAAGTTGGTTAAAGATCAAAAACTTTCATTGTAGTTTAGGAAATGCGGGTTTCAGCGCAGTATATAAATATAATATGAAAATATTGAGAAAATAATCAGATTTTCCATGAAAAATGTAGGTAAAAGAGCAGAAATAGTTATATGAAAAGAAGAAACTAGTAAAAATCACAGGAAAAAGTTGGTTAAAGATCAAAAACTTTCATAGTAGTTTAGGAAATGCGGGTTTCAGCGCAGTATATACATAAAAATAGCAGTATAATATAAAAATATTGAGAAAATAATCAGATTTTCCA
>CAKAIZ010000344.1:0-39398 GCA_916610145.1 Eristalis arbustorum | reverse complement strand
AAGGAAACTAGTAAAAATCACAGGAAATAGTTGGCTAAAGATCAAAAACTTTCATTGTAGGTTAGGAAATGCGGGTTTCAGCGCAGTATATATATATATAAAATAAAAATATTGAGAAAATAATCAGATTTTCCATGAAAAAAGTAGGTAAAAAGCAGAAAAAGTTATATGAAAAGAAGAAACTAGTAAAAATCACAGGAAATAGTTGGTAAAAGATCAAACACTTTCATAGTAGTTTAGGAAATGCGGGTTTCAGCGCAGTATATACATAAAAATAGCAGTATAATATAAAAATATTGAGAAAATAATCAGATTTTCCATGAAAAATGTAGGTAAAAGAGCAGAAAAAGTTATATGAAAAGAAGAAACTAGTAAAAATCACAGGAAAAAGTTGGTTAAAGATCAAAACTTTCATAGTAGTTTAGGAAATGCGGGTTTCAGCGCAGTATATATATATGTAATATAAAAATATTGAGAAAATAATCAGATTTTAAATGAAAAGAGTAGGTAAAAGAGCAGAAAAAGTTATATGAAAAGAAGAAACTAGTAAAAATCAAAGGAAAAATTAGCTAAAGATCAAAAACCTTCATAGTAGTTTAGGAAATGCGGGTTTCAGCGCAGTATATATATATAAAAATAGCAGTATAATATAAAAATATTGAGAAAATTATCAGATTTTCCATGAAAAATGTAGGTAAAAGAGCAGAAAAAGTTATATGAAAAGAAGAAACTAGTAAAAATCACAGGAAAAAGTGGGTTAAAGATCAAAAACTTTCATAGTAGTTAAGGAAATGCGGG
The DNA here is from genome assembly GCA_916610145.1 of Eristalis arbustorum. Lineage (NCBI taxonomy): Eukaryota > Metazoa > Arthropoda > Insecta > Diptera > Syrphidae > Eristalis > Eristalis arbustorum. The sequence goes on along the minus strand of CAKAIZ010000344.1, from coordinate 38,600 downwards.
TTTCAGCGCAGTATATAAATATAATATAAAAATATTGAGAAAACTATCAGATTTTCCATGAAAAATGTAGGTAAAAGAGCAGAAAAAGTTATATGAAAAGAAGAAACTAGTAAAAATGACAGGAAAAAAGTTGGTTAAAGATCAAAAACTTTCATAGTAGTTCAGGAAATGCGGGTTTCAGCGCACTATATATATAAAAATAGCAGTATAACATAAAAATATTGAGAAAATAATCAGATTTTCCATGAAAAATGTCGGTAAAAGAGCAGAAAAAGTTATATGAAAAGAAGAAACTAGTAAAAATCACAGAAAAAAGTTGGTTAAAGATCAAAAAATTTCATAGTAGTTTAAGAAATGCGGGTTTCAGCGCAGTATATACATAAAAATAGCAGTATAATATAAAAATATTGAGAAAATAATCCGATTTTCCATGAAAAAAGTAGGTAAAAGAGCAGAAAAAGTTATATGAAAAGAAGAAACTAGTAAAAATCACAGGAAATAGTTGGCTAAAGATCAAAAACTTTCATTGTAGGTTAGGAAATGCGGGTTTCAGCGCAGTATATATATATATAAAATAAAAATATTGAGAAAATAATCAGATTTTCCATGAAAAAAGTAGGTAAAAAGCAGAAAAAGTTATATGAAAAGAAGAAACTAGTAAAAATCACAGGAAATAGTTGGTAAAAGATCAAACACTTTCATAGTAGTTCAGGAAATGCGGGTTTCAGCGCAGTATATATACAAAAATAGCAGTATAATATAAAAATATTGTGAAATTAATCAGATTTTCCATGAAAAAAGGAGGTAAAAGAGCAAAAAAAGTTATATGAAAAGAAGAAACTAGTAAAAATCACAGGAAAAAGTTGGCTTAAGATCAAAAACTTTCATAGTAGTTTAGGAAATGCGGGTTTCAGCGCAGTATATACAAAAATAGCAGTATAATATAAAAATATTGAGAAAATAATCAGATTTTTAATGAAAAAAGTAGGTAAAAGAGCAGAAAAAGTTATATGAAAAGAAGAAACTAGTAAAAATCACAGGAAATAGTTGGCTAAAGATCAAAAACTTTCATTGTAGGTTAGGAAATGCGGGTTTCAGCGCAGTATATATATATATAAAATAAAAATATTGAGAAAATAATCAGATTTTCCATGAAAAAAGTAGGTAAAAAGCAGAAAAAGTTATATGAAAAGAAGAAACTAGTAAAAATCACAGGAAATAGTTGGTAAAAGATCAAACACTTTCATAGTAGTTCAGGAAATGCAGGTATCAGCGCAGTATATATACAAAAATAGCAGTATAATATAAAAATATTGAGAAATTAATCAGATTTTCCATGAAAAAAGTAGGTAAAAGAGCAGAAAAAGTTATATGAAAAGAAGAAACTAGTAAAAATCACAGGAAAAAGTTGGCTTAAGATCAAAAACTTTCATAGTAGTTTAGGAAATGCGGGTTTCAGCCCAGTATATACAAAAATAGCAGTATAATATAAAAATATTGAGAAAATAATCAGATTTTCCATGAAAAAAGTAGGTAAAAGAGCAGAAAAAGTTATATGAAAAGAAGAAACTAGTAAAAATCACAGGAAATAGTTGGCTAAAGATCAAAAACTTTCATTGTAGGTTAGGAAATGCGGGTTTCAGCGCAGTATATATATATATAAAATAAAAATATTGGGAAAATAATCAGATTTTCCATGAAAAAAGTAGGTAAAAAGCAGAAAAAGTTATATGAAAAGAAGAAACTAGTAAAAATCACAGGAAATAGTTGGTAAAAGATCAAACACTTTCATAGTAGTTCAGGAAATGCAGGTTTCAGCGCAGTATATATACAAAAATAGCAGTATAATATAAAAATATTGAGAAATTAATCAGATTTTCCATGAAAAAAGTAGGTAAAAGAGCAGAAAAAGTTATATGAAAAGAAGAAACTAGTAAAAATCACAGGAAAAAGTTGGCTTAAGATCAAAAACTTTCATAGTAGTTTAGGAAATGCGGGTTTCAGCGCAGTATATACAAAAATAGCAGTATAATATAAAAATATTGAGAAAATAATCAGATTTTCCATGAAAAAAGTAGGTAAAAGAGCAGAAAAAGTTATATGAAAAGAAGAAACTAGTAAAAATCACAGGAAATAGTTGGTAAAAGATCAAACACTTTCATAGTAGTTCAGGAAATGCGGGTTTCAGCGCAGTGTATATACAAAAATAGCAGTATAATATAAAAATATTGAGAAATTAATCAGATTTTCCATGAAAAAAGTAGGTAAAAGAGCAGAAAAAGTTATATGAAAAGAAGAAACTAGTAAAAATCACAGGAAAAAGTTGGCTAAAGATCAAAAACTTTCATAGTAGTTTAGGAAATGCGGGTTTCAGCGCAGTATATACAAAAATAGCAGTATAATATAAAAATATTGAGAAAATAATCAGATTTTCCATGAAAAAAGTAGGTAAAAGAGCAGAAAAAGTTATATGAAAAGAAGAAACTAGTAAAAATCACAGGAAAAAGTTGGTTAGAGATCAAAAACTTTCATAGTAGTTTAGGAAATGCGGGTTTCAGCGCAGTATATACATAAAAATAGCAGTATAATATAAAAATATTGAGAAAATAATCAGATTTTCCATGAAAAAAGTAGGTAAAAGAGCAGAAAAAGTTATATGAAAAGAAGAAACTAGTAAAAATCACAGGAAAAAGTTGGTTAAAGATCAAAAACTTTCATAGTAGTTAAGGAAATGCGGGTATGCGCAGTATATAAATATAATATAAAAATATTGAGAAAATTATCAGATTTTCCATGAAAAAAGTAGGTAAAAGAGCAGAAAAAGTTATATGAAAAGAAGAAACTACTAAAAATCACAGGAAAAAGTTGGTTGAAGATCAAAAACTTTCTTAGTAGTTTAGGAAAAAGGATAAAAATAGCAGTATAATATAAAAATATTGAGAAAATAATCAGATTTTCCATGAAAAAAGTAGGTAAAAGAGCAGAGAAAGTTATATGAAAAGAAGAAACTAGTAAAAATCACAGGAAATAGTTGGCTAAAGATCAAAAACTTTCATTGTAGGTTAGGAAATGCGGGTTTCAGCGCAGTATATATATATATAAAATAAAAATATTGAGAAAATAATCAGATTTTCCATGAAAAAAGTAGGTAAAAAGCAGAAAAAGTTATATGAAAAGAAGAAACTAGTAAAAATCACAGGAAATAGTTGGTAAAAGATCAAACACTTTCATAGTAGTTTAGGAAATGCGGGTTTCAGCGCAGTATATACATAAAAATAGCAGTATAATATAAAAATATTGAGAAAATAATCAGATTTTCCATGAAAAATGTAGGTAAAAGAGCAGAAAAAGTTATATGAAAAGAAGAAACTAGTAAAAATCACAGGAAAAAGTTGGTTTAAAGATCAAAAACTTTCATAGTAGTTTAGGAAATGCGGGGTTTCAGCGCAGTATATATATATGTAATATAAAAATATTGAGAAAAATAATCAGATTTTAAATGAAAAGAGTAGGTAAAAGAGCAGAAAAAGTTATATGAAAAGAAGAAACTAGTAAAAATCACAGGAAATAGTTGGTAAAAGATCAAACACTTTCATAGTAGTTCAGGAAATGCGGGTTTCAGCGCAGTGTATATACAAAAATAGCAGTATAATATAAAAATATTGAGAAATTAATCAGATTTTCCATGAAAAAAGTAGGTAAAAGAGCAGAAAAAGTTATATGAAAGAAGAAGAAACTAGTAAAAATCACAGGAAAAAGTTGGCTTAAGATCAAAAACTTTCATAGTAGTTTAGGAAATGCGGGTTTCAGCGCAGTATATACAAAAATAGCAGTATAATATAAAAATATTGAGAAAATAATCAGATTTTCCATGAAAAAAGTAGGTAAAAGAGCAGAAAAAGTTATATGAAAAGAAGAAACTAGTAAAAATCACAGGAAATAGTTGGTAAAAGATCAAACACTTTCATAGTAGTTCAGGAAATGCGGGTTTCAGCGCAGTGTATATACCAAATAGCAGTATAATATAAAAATATTGAGAAATTAATCAGATTTTCCATGAAAAAAGTAGGTAAAAGAGCAGAAAAAGTTATATGAAAAGAAGAAACTAGTAAAAATCACAGGAAAAAGTTGGTTAAAGATCAAAAACTTTCATAGTAGTTTAGGAAATGCGGGTTTCAGCGCAGTATATACAAAAATAGCAGTATAATATAAAAATATTGAGAAAATAATCAGATTTTCCATGAAAAAAGTAGGTAAAAGAGCAGAAAAAGTTATATGAAAAGAAGAAACTAGTAAAAATCACAGGAAAAAGTTGGTTAGAGATCAAAAACTTTCATAGTAGTTTAGGAAATGCGGTTTCAGCGCAGTATATACATAAAAATAGCAGTATAATATAAAAATATTGAGAAAATAATCAGATTTTCCATGAAAAAAGTAGGTAAAAGAGCAGAAAAAGTTATATGAAAAGAAGAAACTAGTAAAAATCACAGGAAAAAGTTGGTTAAAGATCAAAAACTTTCATAGTAGTTAAGGAAATGCGGGTATGCGCAGTATATAAATATAATATAAAAATATTGAGAAAATTATCAGATTTTCCATGAAAAAAGTAGGTAAAAGAGCAGAAAAAGTTATATGAAAAGAAGAAACTACTAAAAATCACAGGAAAAAGTTGGTTGAAGATCAAAAACTTTCTTAGTAGTTTAGGAAAAAGGATAAAAATAGCAGTATAAATATAAAAATATTGAGAAAATAATCAGATTTTCCATGAAAAAAGTAGGTAAAAGAGCAGAGAGAAAGCTATATGAAAAGAAGAAACTAGTAAAAATCACAGGAAATAGTTGGCTAAAGATCAAAAACTTTCATTGTAGGTTAGGAAATGCGGGTTTCAGCGCAGTATATATATATATAAAATAAAAATATTGAGAAAATAATCAGATTTTCCATGAAAAAAGTAGGTAAAAAGCAGAAAAAGTTATATGAAAAGAAGAAACTAGTAAAAATCACAGGAAATAGTTGGTAAAAGATCAAACACTTTCATAGTAGTTTAGGTTTCAGCGCAGTATATACATAAAAATAGCAGTATAATATAAAAATATTGAGAAAATAATCAGATTTTCCATGAAAAATGTAGGTAAAAGAGCAGAAAAAGTTATATGAAAAGAAGAAACTAGTAAAAATCACAGGAAAAAGTTGGTTAAAGATCAAAAACTTTCATAGTAGTTTAGGAAATGCGGGTTTCAGCGCAGTATATATATATGTAATATAAAAATATGAGAAAATAATCAGATTTTAAATGAAAAGAGTAGGTAAAAGAGCAGAAAAAGTTATATGAAAAGAAGAAACTAGTAAAAATCAAAGGAAAAATTAGCTAAAGATCAAAAACCTTCATAGTAGTTAGGAAATGCGGGTTTCAGCGCAGTATATAAATATAAAAATAGCAGTATAATATAAAAATATTGAGAAAATTATCAGATTTTCCATGAAAAATGTAGGTAAAAGAGCAGAAAAAGTTATATGAAAAGAAGAAACTAGTAAAAATCACAGGAAAAAGTTGGTTAAAGATCAAAAACTTTCATAGTAGTTAAGGAAATGCGGGTTTCAGCGCAGTATATAAATATAATATAAAATATTGAGAAAACTATCAGATTTTCCATGAAAAATGTAGGTAAAAGAGCAGAAAAAAGTTATATGAAAAGAAGAAACTAGTAAAAATGACAGGAAAAAGTTGGTTAAAGATCAAAAACTTTCATAGTAGTTCAGGAAATGCGGGTTTCAGCGCACTATATATATAAAAATAGCAGTATAACATAAAAATATTGAGAAAATAATCAGATTTTCCATGAAAAATGTCGGTAAAAGAGCAGAAAAAGTTATATGAAAAGAAGAAACTAGTAAAAATCACAGGAAAAAGTTGGTTAAAGATCAAAAAATTTCATAGTAGTTTAAGAAATGCGGGTTTCAGCGCAGTATATACATAAAAATAGCAGTATAATATAAAAATATTGAGAAAATAATCAGATTTTCCATGAAAAAAGTAGGTAAAAGAGCAGAAAAAGTTATATGAAAAGAAGAAACTAGTAAAAATCACAGGAAATAGTTGGCTAAAGATCAAAAACTTTCATTGTAGGTTAGGAAATGCGGGTTTCAGCGCAGTATATATATATATAAAATAAAAATATTGAGAAAATAATCAGATTTTCCATGAAAAAAGTAGGTAAAAAGCAGAAAAGTTATATGAAAAGAAGAAACTAGTAAAAATCACAGGAAATAGTTGGTAAAAGATCAAACACTTTCATAGTAGTTCAGGAAATGCGGGTTTCAGCGCAGTATATATACAAAAATAGCAGTATAATATAAAAATATTGTGAAATTAATCAGATTTTCCATGAAAAAAGTAGGTAAAAGAGCAAAAAAAGTTATATGAAAAGAAGAAACTAGTAAAAATCACAGGAAAAAGTTGGCTTAAGATCAAAAACTTTCATACTAGTTTAGGAAATGCGGGTTTCAGCGCAGTATATACAAAAATAGCAGTATAATATAAAAATATTGAGAAAATAATCAGATTTTTAATGAAAAAAAGTAGGTAGGGCAGAAAAAGTTATATGAAAAGAAGAAACTAGTAAAAATCACAGGAAATAGTTGGCTAAAGATCAAAAACTTTCATTGTAGGTTAGGAAATGCGGGTTTCAGCGCAGTATATATATATATATAAAATAAAAATATTGAGAAAATAATCAGATTTTCCATGAAAAAAGTAGGTAAAAAGCAGAAAAAGTTATATGAAAAGAAGAAACTAGTAAAAATCACAGGAAATAGTTGGTAAAAGATCAAACACTTTCATAGTAGTTCAGGAAATGCAGGTTTCAGCGCAGTATATATACAAAAATAGCAGTATAATATAAAAATATTGAGAAATTAATCAGATTTTCCATGAAAAAAGTAGGTAAAAGAGCAGAAAAAGTTATATGAAAGAAGAAGAAACTAGTAAAATCACAGGAAAAAGTTGGCTTAAGATCAAAAACTTTCATAGTAGTTTAGGAAATGCGGGTTTCAGCGCAGTATATACAAAAATAGCAGTATAATATAAAAATATTGAGAAAATAATCAGATTTTCCATGAAAAAAGTAGGTAAAAGAGCAGAAAAAGTTATATGAAAAGAAGAAACTAGTAAAAATCACAGGAAATAGTTGGTAAAAGATCAAACACTTTCATAGTAGTTCAGGAAATGCGGGTTTCAGCGCAGTGTATATACAAAAATAGCAGTATAATATAAAATATTGAGAAATTAATCAGATTTTTCCATGAAAAAAGTAGGTAAAAGAGCAGAAAAAGTTATATGAAAGAGAAGAAACTAGTAAAAATCACAGGAAAAAGTTGGTTAAAGATCAAAAACTTTCATAGTAGTTTAGGAAATGCGGGTTTTCAGCGCAGTGTATATACAAAAATAGCAGTATAATATAAAAATATTGAGAAAATAATCAGATTTTCCATGAAAAAAGTAGGGTAAAAAGAGCAGAAAAAGTTTATATGAAAAGAAGAAACTAGTAAAAATCACAGGAAAAAGTTGGTTAGAGATCAAAAACTTTCATAGTAGTTTAGGAAATGCGGGTTTCAGCGCAGTATATACATAAAAATAGCAGTATAATATAAAAATATTGAGAAAATAATCAGATTTTCCATGAAAAAAGTAGGTAAAAGAGCAGAAAAAGTTATATGAAAAGAAGAAACTAGTAAAAAATCACAGGAAAAAGTTGGTTAAAGATCAAAAACTTTCATAGTAGTTAAGGAAATGCGGGTATGCGCAGTATATAAATATAATATAAAAATATTGAGAAAATTATCAGATTTTCCATGAAAAAAGTAGGTAAAAGAGCAGAAAAAGTTATATGAAAAGAAGAAACTACTAAAAATCACAGGAAAAAGTTGGTTGAAGATCAAAAACTTTCTTAGTAGTTTAGGAAATGCGGGTTTCAGCGCAGTATATATATATGTAATATAAAAATATTATGAAAATAATCAGATTTTCCATGAAAAAAGTAGGTAAAAGAGCAGAAAAAGTTATATGAAAAGAAGAAACTAGTAAAAATCACAGGAAAAAGTTGGTTAAAGATCAAAAACTTTCATAGTAGTTTAGGAAATGCGGGTTTCAGCACAATATATATATATATATAATATAAAAATATTGAGAAAATAATCAGATTTTCCATGAAAAATGTAGGTAAAAGAGCAGAAAAAGTTATATGAAAAGAAGAAACTAGTAAAAATCACAGGAAAAAGTTGGCTAAAGATCAAAAGCTTTCATTGTAGTTTAGGAAATGCGGGTTTCAGCGCAGTTTATATACAAAAATAACAGTATAATATAAAAATATTGAGAAAATAATCAGATTTTCCATGAAAAAAGTAGGTAAAAAGCAGAAAAAGTTATATGAAAAGAAGAAACTAGTAAAAATTACAGGAAATAGTTGGTAAAAGATCAAAAACTTTCATAGTAGTTCAGGAAATGTGGGTTTCAGCGCAGTATATATACAAAAATAGCAGTATAATATAAAAATATTGAGAAATTAATCAGATTTTCCATGAAAAAAGTAGGTAAAAGAGCAGAAAAAGTTATATGAAAAGAAGAAACTAGTAAAAATGACAGGAAAAAGTTGGTTAAAGATCAACAACTTTCATAGTAGTTTAGGGAAATGCGGGTTTCCAGCGCAGGTATATACAAAAAATAGCAGTATAATATAAAAATATTGAGAAAATAATCAGATTTTCCATGAAAAAAGTAGGTAAAAGAGCAGAAAAAAGTTATATGAAAAGAAGAAACTAGTAAAAATCACAGGAAATAGTTGGTAAAAGATCAAAAACTTTCATAGTAGTTCAGGAAATGCGGGTTTCAGCGCAGTATATACATAACAATAGCAGTATAATTTAAAAATATTGATAAAATAATCAGATTTTCCATGAAAAAATGTAGGTAAAAGAGCAGAAAAAGTTATATGAAAGAAGAAGAAACTAGTAAAAATCACAGGAAATGGTTGGTAAAAGATCAAAAACTTTCATAGTTGTTCAGGAAATGCGGGGTTTCAGCGCAAGTATATAAATATAATATAAAAATATTGAGAAAATTATCAGATTTCCATGAAAAATGTAGGTAAAAGAGCAGAAAAAGTTATATGAAAAGAAGAAACTAGTAAAAATGACAGGAAAAAGTTGGTAAAAAGATCAAAAACTTTCATAGTAGTTCAGGAAATGCGGGTTTCCAGCGCAGTATATATACAAAAATAGCAGTATAATATAAAAATATTGAGAAAATAATCAGATTTTCCATGAAAAAAGTAGGTAAAAGAGCAGAAAAAGTTATATGAAAAGAAGAAACTAGTAAAAATCACAGGAAAAAGTTGGTTAAAGATCAAAAACTTTCATAGTAGTTAAGGAAATTCGGGTTTCAGCGCAGTATATAAATATAATATAAAAATATTGAGAAAATAATCAGATTTTCCATGAAAAAAGTAGGGTAAAAGAGCAGAAAAAGTTATATGAAAAGAAGAAACTAGTAAAAATCACAGGAAAAAGTTGGTTAAAGATCAAAAACTTTCATAGTAGTTAAGGAAATTCGGGTTTCAGCGCAGTATATAAATATAATATAAAAATATTGAGAAAATAATCACATTTTCCATGAAAAAAGTAGGTAAAGGAGCAGAAAAAGTTATATGAAAAGAAGAAACTAGTAAAAATCACAGGAAAAAGTTGGTTAAAGATCAAAAACTTTCATAGTAGTTTAGGAAATGCGTGTTTCAGCGCAGTATATATATATGTTATATAAAAATATTGAGAAAATAATCAGATTTCCATGAAAAAAGTAGGTAAAAGAGCAGAATAAGTTATATGAAAAGAAGAAACTAGTAAAAATCACAGGAAAAAGTTGGTTAAAGATCAAAAACTTTCATAGTAGTTTAGGAAATGCGGGTTTCAGCACAGTATATATATATAATATAAAAATATTGAGAAAATTATCAGATTTTCCATGAAAAAAGTAGGTAAAAGAGCAGAAAAAGTTATATGAAAAGAAAAAACTAGTAAAAATCACAGGAAAAAGTTGGTTAAGGATCAAAAACTTTCACAGTAGTTTAGGAAATGCGGGTTTCAGCGCAGTATATACATAAAAATAGCAGTATAATATAAAAATATTGAGAAAATAATCAGATTTTCCATGAAAAAAGTAGGTAAAAGAGCAGAAAAAGTTATATGAAAAGAAGAAACTAGTAAAAATCACAGGAAAAAGTTGGTTTAAAGATCAAAAACTTTCATAGTAGTTTAGGAAATGCGGGTTTCAGCGCAGTATATAAATATAATATAAAAATATTGAGAAAATTATCAGATTTTCCATGAAAAAAGTAGGTAAAAGAGCAGAAAAAGTTATATGAAAAGAAGAAACTAGTAAAAATCACAGGAAAAAGTTGGTTAGAGATCAAAAACTTTCATAGTAGTTTAGGAAATGCGGGTTTCAGCGCAGTATATACATAAAAATAGCAGTATAATATAAAAATATTGAGAAAATAATCAGATTTTCCATGAAAAAAGTAGGTAAAAGAGCAGAAAAAGTTATATGAAAAGAAGAAACTAGTAAAAATCACAGGAAAAAGTTGGTTAAAGATCAAAAACTTTCATAGTAGTTAAGGAAATGCGGGTATGCGCAGTATATAAATATAATATAAAAATATTGAGAAAATTATCAGATTTTCCATGAAAAAAGTAGGTAAAAGAGCAGAAAAAGTTATATGAAAAGAAGAAACTACTAAAAATCGCAGGAAAAAGTTGGTTAAAGATCAAAAACTTTCTTAGTAGTTAGGAAATGCGGGTTTTCAGCGCAGTATATTATATATAATATAAAAATATTATGAAAATAATCAGATTTTCCATGAAAAAGTAGGTAAAAGAGCAGAAAAAGTTATATGAAAAGAAGAAACTAGTAAAAATCACAGGAAAAAGTTGGTTAAAGATCAAAAACTTTCATAGTAGTTTAGGAAATGCGGGTTTCAGCACAATATATATATATATATATAATATAAAAATATTGAGAAAATAATCAGATTTTCCATGAAAAATGTAGGTAAAAGAGCAGAAAAAGTTATATGAAAAGAAGAAACTAGTAAAAATCACAGGAAAAAGTTGGCTAAAGATCAAAAGCTTTCATTGTAGTTTAGGAAATGCGGGTTTCAGCGCAGTTTATATACAAAAATAACAGTATAATATAAAAATATTGAGAAAATAATCAGATTTTCCATGAAAAAAGTAGGTAAAAGAGCAGAAAAAGTTATATGAAAAGAAGAAACTAGTAAAAATTACAGGAAATAGTTGGTAAAAGATCAAAAACTTTCATAGTAGTTCAGGAAATGTGGGTTTCAGCGCAGTATATATACAAAAATAGCAGTATAATATAAAAATATTGAGAAATTAATCAGATTTTCCATGAAAAAAGTAGGTAAAAGAGCAGAAAAAGTTATATGAAAAGAAGAAACTAGTAAAAAATGACAGGAAAAAGTTGGTTAAAGATCAACAACTTTCATAGTAGTTTAGGAAATGCGGGTTTCAGCGCAGTATATACAAAAATAGCAGTATAATATAAAAATATTGAGAAAATAATCAGATTTTCCATGAAAAAAGTAGGTAAAAGAGCAGAAAAAGTTATATGAAAAGAAGAAACTAGTAAAAATCACAGGAAATAGTTGGTAAAAGATCAAAAACTTTCATAGTAGTTCAGGAAATGCGGGTTTCAGCGCAGTATATACATAACAATAGCAGTATAATTTAAAAATATTGATAAAATAATCAGATTTTCCATGAAAAATGTAGGTAAAAGAGCAGAAAAAGTTATATGAAAAGAAGAAACTAGTAAAAATCACAGGAAATGGTTGGTAAAAGATCAAAAACTTTCATAGTTGTTCAGGAAATGCGGGTTTCAGCGCAGTATATAAATATAATATAAAAATATTGAGAAAATTATCAGATTTCCATGAAAAATGTAGGTAAAAGAGCAGAAAAAGTTATATGAAAAGAAGAAACTAGTAAAAATGACAGGAAAAAGTTGGTAAAAGATCAAAAACTTTCATAGTAGTTCAGGAAATGCGGGTTTCAGCGCAGTATATATACAAAAATAGCAGTATAATATAAAAATATTGAGAAAATAATCAGATTTTCCATGAAAAAAAGTAGGTAAAGAGCAGAAAAAGTTATATGAAAAGAAGAAACTAGTAAAAATCACAGGAAAAAAGTTGGTTAAAGATCAAAAACTTTCATAGTAGTTAAGGAAATTCGGGTTTCAGCGCAGTATATAAATATAATATAAAATATTGAAAAAATAATCAGATTTTCCATGAAAAAAAGTAGGTAAAAGAGCAGAAAAAGTTATATGAAAAGAAGAAACTAGTAAAAATCACAGGAAAAGTTGGTTAAAGATCAAAAACTTTCATAGTAGTTAAGGAAATGCGGGTTTCAGCGCAGTATATAAATATAATATAAAAATATTGAGAAAATAATCAGATTTTCCATGAAAAAAGTAGCTAAAAGAGCAGAAAAAGTTATATGAAAGAAGAAACTAGTAAAAATCACAGGAAAAAGTTGGTTAAAGATCAAAAAAATATAATATAAAAATATTGAGAAAATAATCACATTTTCCATGAAAAAAGTAGGTAAAGGAGCAGAAAAAGTTATATGAAAAGAAGAAACTAGTAAAAATCACAGGAAAAAGTTGGTTAAAGATCAAAAACTTTCATAGTAGTTTAGGAAATGCGTGTTTCAGCGCAGTATATATATATGTTATATAAAAATATTGAGAAAATAATCAGATTTTCCATGAAAAAAGTAGGTAAAAGAGCAGAAAAAGTTATATGAAAAGAAGAAACTAGTAAAAATCACAGGAAAAAGTTGGTTAAAGATCAAAAACTTTCATAGTAGTTTAGGAAATGCGGGTTTCAGCACAGTATATATATATATAATATAAAAATATTGAGAAAATTATCAGATTTTCCATGAAAAAAGTAGGTAAAAGAGCAGAAAAAGTTATATGAAAAGAAAAAACTAGTAAAAATCACAGGAAAAAGTTGGTTAAGGATCAAAAACTTTCACAGTAGTTTAGGAAATGCGGGTTTCAGCGCAGTATATACATAAAAATAGCAGTATAATATAAAAATATTGAGAAAATAATCAGATTTTCCATGAAAAAAGTAGGTAAAAGAGCAGAAAAAGTTATATGAAAAGAAGAAACTAGTAAAAATCACAGGAAAAAGTTGGTTAAAGATCAAAAACTTTCATAGTAGTTTAGGAAATGCGGGTTTCAGCGCAGTATATAAATATAATATAAAAATATTGAGAAAATTATCAGATTTTCCATGAAAAAAGTAGGTAAAAGAGCAGAAAAAGTTATATGAAAAGAAGAAACTAGTAAAAATGACAGGAAAAAGTTGGTTAAAGATTAAAAACTTTCATAGTAGTTTAGGAAATGCGGGTTTCAGCGAAGTATATATATATATATAATATAAAAATATTGAGAAAATAATCAGATTTTCCATGAAAAAAGTAGGTAAAAGAGCAGAAAAAGTTATATGAAAAGAAGAAACTAGTAAAAATCACAGGAAAAAGTTGGTTAAAGATCAAAAACTTTCATAGTAGTTAGGGAAATGCGGGTTTCAGCGCAGTATATACATAAAAATAGAAATATAATATAAAAATATTGAGAAAATAATCAGATTTTCCATGAAAAATGTAGGTAAAAGAGCAGAAAAAGTTATATGAAAAGAAGAAACTAGTAAAAATCACAGGAAAAAGTTGGTTAAAGATCAAAAACTTTCATAGTAGTTCAGGAAATGCGGGTTTCAGCGCACTATATATATAAAAATAGCAGTATAACATAAAAATATTGAGAAAATAATCAGATTTTCCATGAAAAATGTCGGTAAAAGAGCAGAAAAAGTTATATGAAAAGAAGAAACTAGTAAAAATCACAGGAAAAAGTTGGTTAAAGATCAAAAACTTTCATAGTAGTTTAGGAAATGCGGGTTTCAGCGCAGTATATATATATGTAATATAAAAATATTGAGAAAATAATCAGATTTTAAATGAAAAGAGTAGGTAAAAGAGCAGAAAAAGTTATATGAAAAGAAGAAACTAGTAAAAATCAAAGGAAAAATTAGCTAAAGATCAAAAACCTTCATAGTAGTTTAGGAAATGCGGGTTTCAGCGCAGTATATATATATAAAAATAGCAGTATAATATAAAAATATTGAGAAAATTATCAGATTTTCCATGAAAAATGTAGGTAAAAGAGCAGAAAAAGTTATATGAAAAGAAGAAACTAGTAAAAATCACAGGAAAAAGTTGGTTAAAGATCAAAAACTTTCATAGTAGTTAAGGAAATGCGGGTTTCAGCGCAGTATATAAATATAATATAAAAATATTGAGAAAACTATCAGATTTTCCATGAAAAATGTAGGTAAAAGAGCAGAAAAAGTTATATGAAAAGAAAAAACTAGTAAAAAATCACAGGAAAAAGTTGGTTAAGGATCAAAAACTTTCACAGTAGTTTAGGAAATGCGGGTTTCAGCGCAGTATATACATAAAAATAGCAGTATAATATAAAAATATTGAGAAAATAATCAGATTTTCCATGAAAAAAGTAGGTAAAAGAGCAGAAAAAGTTATATGAAAAGAAGAAACTAGTAAAAATCACAGGAAAAAGTTGGTTAAAGATCAAAACTTTCATAGTAGTTTAGGAAATGCGGGTTTCAGCGCAGTATATAAATATAATATAAAAATATTGAGAAAATTATCAGATTTTCCATGAAAAAAGTAGGTAAAAGAGCAGAAAAAGTTATATGAAAAGAAGAAACTAGTAAAAATGACAGGAAAAAGTTGGTTAAAGATTAAAAACTTTCATAGTAGTTTAGGAAATGCGGGTTTCAGCGAAGTATATATATATATATAATATAAAAATATTGAGAAAATAATCAGATTTTCCATGAAAAAAGTAGGTAAAAGAGCAGAAAAAGTTATATGAAAAGAAGAAACTAGTAAAAATCACAGGAAAAAGTTGGTTAAGGATCAAAAACTTTCATAGTAGTTAGGGAAATGCGGGTTTCAGCGCAGTATATACATAAAAATAGCAGTATAATATAAAAATATTGAGAAAATAATCAGATTTTCCATGAAAAATGTAGGTAAAAGAGCAGAAAAAGTTATATGAAAAGAAGAAACTAGTAAAAATGACAGGAAAAAGTTGGTTAAAGATCAAAAACTTTCATAGTAGTTCAGGAAATGCGGGTTTCAGCGCACTATATATATAAAAATAGCAGTATAACATAAAAATATTGAGAAAATAATCAGATTTTCCATGAAAAATGTCGGTAAAAGAGCAGAAAAAGTTATATGAAAAGAAGAAACTAGTAAAAATCACAGAAAAAGTTGGTTAAAGATCAAAAACTTTCATAGTAGTTTAGGAAATGCGGGTTTCAGCGCAGTATATATATATGTAATATAAAAATATTGAGAAAATAATCAGATTTTAAATGAAAAGAGTAGGTAAAAGAGCAGAAAAAGTTATATGAAAAGAAGAAACTAGTAAAAATCAAAGGAAAAATTAGCTAAAGATCAAAAACCTTCATAGTAGTTTAGGAAATGCGGGTTTCAGCGCAGTATATATATATAAAAATAGCAGTATAATATAAAAATATTGAGAAAATTATCAGATTTTCCATGAAAAATGTAGGTAAAAGAGCAGAAAAAGTTATATGAAAAGAAGAAACTAGTAAAAATCACAGGAAAAAGTTGGTTAAAGATCAAAAACTTTCATAGTAGTTAAGGAAATGCGGGTTTCAGCGCAGTATATAAATATAATATAAAAATATTGAGAAAACTATCAGATTTTCCATGAAAAATGTAGGTAAAAGAGCAGAAAAAGTTATATGAAAAGAAGAAACTAGTAAAAATGACAGGAAAAAGTTGGTTAAAGATCAAAAACTTTCATAGTAGTTCAGGAAATGCGGGTTTCAGCGCACTATATATATAAAAATAGCAGTATAACATAAAAATATTGAGAAAATAATCAGATTTTCCATGAAAAATGTCGGTAAAAGAGCAGAAAAAGTTATATGAAAAGAAGAAACTAGTAAAAATCACAGGAAAAAGTTGGTTAAAGATCAAAAACTTTCATAGTAGTTTAGGAAATGCGGGTTTCAGCGCAGTATATATATATGTAATATAAAAATATTGAGAAAAAAATCAGATTTTCCATGAAAAAAGTAGGTAAAAGAGCAGAAAAAGTTATATGAAAAGAAGAAACTAGTAAAAATCACAGGAAAAAGTTGGCTAAAGATCAAAAACTTTTATAGTAGTTTAGGAAATGCGGGTTTCAGCGCAGTATATATATATATATAATATAAAAATATTGAGAAAATAATCAGATTTTCCATGAAAAATGTAGGTAAAAGAGCAGAAAAAGTTATATGAAAAGAAGAAACTAGTAAAAATCACAGGAAATAGTTGGTTAAAGATCAAAAACTTTCATAGTAGTTTAGGAAATGCGGGTTTCAGCGCAGTATATACATAAAAATAGCAGTATAATATAAAAATATTGAGAAAATTATCAGATTTCCATGAAAAATGTAGGTAAAAGAGCAGAAAAAGTTATATGAAAAAAGAAACTAGTAAAAATGACAGGAAAAAGTTGGTAAAAAGATCAAAACTTTCATAGTAGTTCAGGAAATGCGGGTTTCAGCGCAGTATATATACAAAAATAGCAGTATAATATAAAAATATTGAGAAAATAATCAGATTTTCCATGAAAAAAGTAGGTAAAAGAGCAGAAAAAGTTATATGAAAAGAAGAAACTAGTAAAAATCACAGGAAATAGTTGGTAAAAGATCAAAAACTTTCATAGTAGTTCAGGAAATGCGGGTTTCAGCGCACTATATACATAAAAATAGCGGTATAACATAAAAATATTGAGAAAATAATCAGATTTTCCATGAAAAATGTAGGTAAAAGAGCAGAAAAAGTTATATGAAAAGAAGAAACTAGTAAAAATCACAGGAAAAAGTTGGTTAAAGATCAAAAACTTTCATAGTAGTTTAGGAAATGCGGGTTTCAGCGCAGTATATACATAAAAATAGCAGTATAATATAAAAATATTGAGAAAATAATCAGATTTTCCATGAAAAAAGTAGGTAAAAGAGCAGAAAAAGTTATATGAAAAGAAGAAACTAGTAAAAATCACAGGAAAAAGTTGGTTAAAGATCAAAAACTTTCATAGTAGTTAAGGAAATTCGGGTTTCAGCGCAGTATATAAATATAATATAAAAATATTGAGAAAATAATCAGATTTTCCATGAAAAAAGTAGGTAAAAGAGCAGAAAAAGTTATATGAAAAGAAGAAACTAGTAAAAATCACAGGAAAAAGTTGGTTAAAGTTCAAAAACTTTCATAGTAGTTAAGGAAATGCGGGTTTCAGCGCAGTATATAAATATAATATAAAAATATTGAGAAAATAATCAGATTTTCCATGAAAAAAGTAGGTAAAAGAGCAGAAAAAGTTATATGAAAAAGAAGAAACTAGTAAAAATCAACAGGAAAAAGTTGGTTAAAGATCAAAAACTTTCATAGTTGTTAAGGAAATTCGGGTTTCAGCGCAGTATATAAATATAATATAAAAATATTGAGAAAATAATCACATTTTCCATGAAAAAAGTAGGTAAAAGAGCAGAAAAAGTTATATGAAAAGAAGAAACTAGTAAAAATCACAGGAAAAAGTTGGTTAAAGATCAAAAACTTTCATAGCAGTTAAGGAAATGCGGGTTTCAGCGCAGTATATATATATATAATATAAAAATATTGAGAAATTAATCAGATTTTCCATGAAAAAAGTAGGTAAAAGAGCAGAAAAGTTATATGAAAAGAAGAAACTAGTAAAAATCACAGGAAAAAGTTGGCTAAAGATCAAAAACTTTCATAGTAGTTTAGGAAATGCGGGTTTCAGCGCACTATATATATAAAAATAGCAGTATAATATAAAAATGTTGAGAAAATAATCAGATTTTCCATGAAAAAAGTAGGTAAAAGAGCAGAAAAAGTTATACGAAAAGAAGAAACTAGTAAAAATGACAGGAAAAAGTTGGTTAAAGATTAAAAACTTTCATAGTAGTTTAGGAAATGCGGGTTTCAGCGCAGTATATATATGTATAATATAAAACTATTGAGAAAATAATCAGATTTTCCATGAAAAAAGTAGGTAAAAGAGCAGAAAAAGTTATATGAAAAGAAGAAACTAGTAAAAATCACAGGAAAAAGTTGGCTAAAGATCAAAAACTTTCATAGTAGTATAGGAAATTCGGGTTTCAGCGCAGTATATATATATATAATATAAAAATATTGAGAAAATAATCAGATTTCCATGAAAATAGTAGGTAAAAGAGCAGAAAAAGTTATATGAAAAGAAGAAACTAGTAAAAATGACAGGAAAAAGTTGGTTAAAGATCAAAAACTTTCATAGTACTTAAGGAAATGCAGGTTTCAGCATAGTATATACATAAAAATAGCAGCATAATATAAAAATATTGAGAAAATAATCAGATTTTCCATGAAAAAAGTAGGTAAAAGAGCAGAAAAAGTTATATGAAAAGAAGAAACTAGTAAAAATCACAGGAAAAAGTTGGTTAAAGATCAAAAACTTTCATAGTAGTTCAGGAAATGCGGGTTTCATCGCAGTATATATATATATAATATAAAAATATTGAGAAATTAATCAGACTTTGAATGAAAAAAGTAGGTAAAAGAGCAGAAAAATTTATATGAAAAGAAGAAACTAGTAAAAATGACAGGAAAAAGTTGGTTAAAGATCAAAAACTTTCATAGTAGTTAAGGAAATGCAGGTTTCAGCATAGTATATACACAAAAATAGCAGCATAATATAAAAATATTGAGAAAATAATCACATTTTCCATGAAAAAAGTAGGTAAAAGAGAAGAAAAACTTATATGAAAAGAAGAAACTAGTAAAAATCACAGGAAAAAGTTGGTTAAAGATCAAAAACTTTCATAGTAGTTAAGGAAATGCAGGTTTCAGCATAGTATATTCACAAAAATAGCAGCATAATATAAAAATATTGAGAAAATAATCACATTTTCCATGAAAAAAGTAGGTAAAAGAGCAGAAAAAGTTATATGAAAAGAAGAAACTAGTAAAAATCACAGGAAAAAGTTGGCTAAAGATCAAAAACTTTCATAGTAGTTCAGGAAATGCGGGTTTCAGCGCAGTATATATATATATAATATAAAAATATTGAGAAAATAATCAGACTTTGAATGAAAAAAGTAGGTAAAAGAGCAGAAAAAGTTATATGAAAAGAAGAAACTAGTAAAAATCACAGGAAATAGTTGGTAAAAGATCAAAAACTTTCATAGTAGTTCAGGAAATGCGGGTTTCAGCGCAGTATATATACAAAAATAGCAGTATAATATAAAAATATTGAGAAAATAATCAGATTTTCCATGAAAAAAGTAGGTAAAAGAGCAGAAAAAGTTATATGAAAAGAAGAAACTAGTAAAAATCACAGGAAATAGTTGGTAAAAGATCAAAAACTTTCATAGTAGTTCAGGAAATGCGGGTTTCAGCGCACTATATACATAAAAAATAGCGGTATAACATAAAAATATTGAGAAAATAATCAGATTTTCCATGAAAAATGTAGGTAAAAGAGCAGAAAAAGTTATATGAAAAGAAGAAACTAGTAAAAATCACAGGAAATAGTTGGTTAAAGATCAAAAACTTTCATAGTAGTTTAGGAAATGCGGGTTTCAGCGCAGTATATACATAAAAATAGCAGTATAATATAAAAATATTGAGAAAATTATCAGATTTCCATGAAAAATGTAGGTAAAAGAGCAGAAAAAGTTATATGAAAAGAAGAAACTAGTAAAAATGACAGGAAAAAGTTGGTAAAAGATCAAAAACTTTCTCAGTAGTTCAGGAAATGCGGGTTTCAGCGCAGTATATATACAAAAATAGCAGTATAATATAAAAATATTGAGAAAATAATCAGATTTTCCATGAAAAAAGTAGGTAAAAGAGCAGAAAAAGTTATATGAAAAGAAGAAACTAGTAAAAATCACAGGAAATAGTTGGTAAAAGATCAAAAACTTTCATAGTAGTTCAGGAAATGCGGGTTTCAGCGCACTATATACATAAAAATAGCGGTATAACATAAAAATATTGAGAAAATAATCAGATTTTCCATGAAAAATGTAGGTAAAAGAGCAGAAAAAGTTATATGAAAAGAAGAAACTAGTAAAAATCACAGGAAAAAGTTGGTTAAAGATCAAAAACTTCATAGTAGTTAGGAAATGCGGGTTTCAGCGCAGTATATATATAAAAATAGCAGTATAATATAAAATATTGAGAAAATAATCAGATTTTCCATGAAAAAAAGTAGGTAAAAGAGCAGAAAAAGTTATATGAAAAGAAGAAACTAGTAAAAATCACAGGAAAAAGTTGGTTAAAGATCAAAAACTTTCATAGTAGTTAAGGAAATTCGGGTTTCAGCGCAGTATATAAATATAATATAAAAATATTGAGAAAATAATCAGATTTTCCATGAAAAAAGTAGGTAAAAGAGCAGAAAAAGTTATATGAAAAGAAGAAACTAGTAAAAATCACAGGAAAAAGTTGGTTAAAGTTCAAAAACTTTCATAGTAGTTAAGGAAATGCGGGTTTCAGCGCAGTATATAAATATAATATAAAAATATTGAGAAAATAATCAGATTTTCCATGAAAAAAGTAGGTAAAAGAGCAGAAAAAGTTATATGAAAAGAAGAAACTAGTAAAAATCACAGGAAAAAGTTGGTTAAAGATCAAAAACTTTCATAGTAGTTAAGGAAATTCGGGTTTCAGCGCAGTATATAAATATAATATAAAAATATTGAGAAAATAATCACATTTTCCATGAAAAAAGTAGGTAAAAGAGCAGAAAAAGTTATATGAAAAGAAGAAACTAGTAAAAATCACAGGAAAAAGTTGGTTAAAGATCAAAAACTTTCATAGCAGTTACGGAAATGCGGGTTTCAGCGCAGTATATATATATATAATATAAAAATATTGAGAAATTAATCAGATTTTCCATGAAAAAAGTAGGTAAAAGAGCAGAAAAAGTTATATGAAAAGAAGAAACTAGTAAAAATCACAGGAAAAAGTTGGCTAAAGATCAAAAACTTTCATAGTAGTTTAGGAAATGCGGGTTTCAGCGCACTATATTTATAAAAATAGCAGTATAATATAAAAATGTTGAGAAAATAATCAGATTTTCCATGAAAAAAGTAGGTAAAAGAGCAGAAAAAGTTATACGAAAAGAAGAAACTAGTAAAAATGACAGGAAAAAGTTGGTTAAAGATTAAAAACTTTCATAGTAGTTTAGGAAATGCGGGTTTCAGCGCAGTATATATATGTATAATATAAAACTATTGAGAAAATAATCAGATTTTCCATGAAAAAAGTAGGTAAAAGAGCAGAAAAAGTTATATGAAAAGAAGAAACTAGTAAAAATCACAGGAAAAAGTTGGCTAAAGATCAAAAACTTTCATAGTAGTATAGGAAATTCGGGTTTCAGCGCAGTATATATATATATAATATAAAAATATTGAGAAAATAATCAGATTTTCCATGAAAATAGTAGGTAAAAGAGCAGAAAAAGTTATATGAAAAGAAGAAACTAGTAAAAATGACAGGAAAAAGTTGGTTAAAGATCAAAAACTTTCATAGTATTTAAGGAAATGCAGGTTTCAGCATAGTATATACATAAAAATAGCAGCATAATATAAAAATATTGAGAAAATAATCAGATTTTCCATGAAAAAAGTAGGTAAAAGAGCAGAAAAAGTTATATGAAAAGAAGAAACTAGTAAAAATCACAGGAAAAAGTTGGTTAAAGATCAAAAACTTTCATAGTAGTTCAGGAAATGCGGGTTTCATCGCAGTATATATATATATAATATAAAAATATTGAGAAATTAATCAGACTTTGAATGAAAAAAGTAGGTAAAAGAGCAGAAAAATTTATATGAAAAGAAGAAACTAGTAAAAATGACAGGAAAAAGTTGGTTAAAGATCAAAAACTTTCATAGTAGTTAAGGAAATGCAGGTTTCAGCATAGTATATACACAAAAATAGCAGCATAATATAAAAATATTGAGAAAATAATCACATTTTCCATGAAAAAAGTAGGTAAAAGAGAAAAAAACTTATATGAAAAGAAGAAACTAGTAAAAATCACAGGAAAAAGTTGGTTAAAGATCAAAAACTTTCATAGTAGTTAAGGAAATGCAGGTTTCAGCATAGTATATTCACAAAAATAGCAGCATAATATAAAAATATTGAGAAAATAATCACATTTTCCATGAAAAAAGTAGGTAAAAGAGCAGAAAAAGTTATATGAAAAGAAGAAACTAGTAAAAATCACAGGAAAAAGTTGGCTAAAGATCAAAAACTTTCATAGTAGTTCAGGAAATGCGGGTTTCAGCGCAGTATATATATATATAATATAAAAATATTGAGAAAATAATCAGACTTTGAATGAAAAAAGTAGGTAAAAGAGCAGAAAAAAGTTATATGAAAAGAAGAAACTAGTAAAAATCACAGGAAATAGTTGGTGAAAGATCAAAAACTTTCATAGTAGTTCAGGAAATGCGGGTGTCAGCGCACTATATATATAAAAATAGCAATATAACATAAAAATATTGAGAAAATAATCAGATTTTCCATGAAAAATATAGGTAAAAGAGCAGAAAAAGTTATATGAAAAGAAGAAACTTGTAAAAACCACAGGAAAAAGTTGGTTAAAGATCAAAAACTTTCATAGTAGTTAAGGAAATGCAGGTTTCAGCATAGTATATTCACAAAAATAGCAGCATAATATAAAAATATTGAGAAAATAATCACATTTTCCATGAAAAAAGTAGGTAAAAGAGCAGAAAAAGTTATATGAAAAGAAGAAACTAGTAAAAATCACAGGAAAAAGTTGGCTAAAGATCAAAAACTTTCATAGTAGTTTAGGAAATGCGGGTTTAACCGCTATATATATACAAAAAATGCAGTATAATATAAAAATATTGAGAAAAAAATCAGATTTTCCATGAAAAAAGTAGGTAAAAGAGCAGAAAAAGTTATATGAAAAGAAGAAACTAGTAAAAATCACAGGAAATAGTTGGTGAAAGATCAAAAACTTTCATAGTAGTTCAGGAAATGCGGGTGTCAGCGCACTATATATATAAAAATAGCAGTATAACATAAAAATATTGAGAAAATAATCAGATTTTCCATGAAAAATATAGGTAAAAGAGCAGAAAAAGTTATATGAAAAGAAGAAACTAGTAAAAATCACAGGAAAAAGTTGGTTAAAGATCAAAAACTTTCATAGTAGTTTAGGAAATGCGGGTTTCAGCGCAGTATATACATACAAATAGCAGTATAATATAAAAATGTTGAGAAAATAATCAGATTTTCCATGAAAAAAGTAGGTAAAAGAGCAGAAAAAGTTATATGAAAAGAAGAAACTAGTAAAAATCACAGGAAAAAGTTGGTTAAAGATCAAAAACTTTCATAGTAGTTAAGGAAATGCGGGTTTCAGCGCAGTATATAAATATTATATTAAAATATTGAGAAAATAATCAGATTTTCCATGAAAAAAGTAGGTAAAAGAGCAGAAAAAGTTATATGAAAAGAAGAAACTAGTAAAAAGCACAGGAAAAAGTTGGCTAAAGATCAAAAACTTTCATAGTAGTTTAGGAAATTCGGGTTTCAGCGCAGTATATATATATATAATATAAAAATATTGAGAAAATAATCAGATTTCCCATGAAAAAAGTAGGTAAAAGAGCAGAAAAAGTTATATGAAAAGAAGAAACTAGTAAAAATGACAGGAAAAAGTTGGTTAAAGATCAAAAACTTTCATAGTAGTTAAGGAAATGCAGGTTTCAGCATAGTATATACATAAAAATAGCAGCATAATATAAAAATATTGAGAAAATAATCAGATTTTCCATGAAAAAGTAGGTAAAAAGAGCAGAAAAAGTTATATGAAAAGAAGAAACTAGTAAAAATTACAGGAAAAAGTTGGTTAAAGATCAAAAACTTTCATAGTTGTTAAGGAAATGCAGGTTTCAGCATAGAATATTCACAAAAATAGCAGCATAATATAAAAATATTGAGAAAATAATCACATTTTCCATGAAAAAAGTAGGTAAAAGAGCAGAAAAAGTTATATGAAAAGAAGAAACTAGTAAAAATCACAGGAAAAAGTTGGTTAAAGATCAAAAACTTTCATAGTTGTTAAGGAAATGCAGGTTTCAGCATAGTATATACATAAAAATAGCAGCATAATATAAAAATATTGAGAAAATAATCAGATTTTCCATGAAAAAAGTAGGTAAAAGAGCAGAAAAAGTTATATGAAAAGAAGAAACTAGTAAAAATCACAGGAAAAAGTTGGTTAAAGATCAAAAACTTTCATAGTAGTTCAGGAAATGCGGGCTTCATCGCAGTATATATATATATAATATAAAAATATTGAGAAATTAATCAGACTTTGAATGAAAAAAGTAGGTAAAAGAGCAGAAAAAGTTATATGAAAAGAAGAAACTAGTAAAAATGACAGGAAAAAGTTGGTTAAAGATTAAAAACTTTCATAGTAGTTTAGGAAATGCGGTTTTCAGCGCAGTATATAAATATTATATTAAAATATTGAGAAAATAATCAGACTTTGAATGAAAAATGTAGGTAAAAGAGCAGAAAAAGTTATATGAAAAGAAGAAACTAGTAAAAATGACAGGAAAAAGTTGGTTAAAGATCAAAAACTTTCATAGTAGTTAAAGAAATGCAGGTTTCAGCGCAGTATATACATAAAAATAGCAGCATAATATAAAAATATTGAGAAAATAATCAGATTTTCCATGAAAAAAGTTGGTAAAAGAGCAGAAAAAGTTATATGAAAAGAAGAAACTAGTAAAAATCACAGGAAAAAGTTGGCTAAAGATCAAAAACTTCATAGTAGTTCAGGAAATGCGGGTTTCAGCGCAGTATATATATATATAATATAAAAATATTGAGAAAATAATCAGACTTTGAATGAAAAAAGTAGGTAAAAGAGCAGAAAAAGTTATATGAAAAGAAGAAACTAGTAAAAATCACAGGAA
This sequence comes from Eristalis arbustorum, assembly GCA_916610145.1. Classification (NCBI taxonomy): domain Eukaryota; kingdom Metazoa; phylum Arthropoda; class Insecta; order Diptera; family Syrphidae; genus Eristalis; species Eristalis arbustorum. Next base: position 13,383 of record CAKAIZ010000344.1, on the reverse strand, counting down.
ATAGTTGGTGAAAGATCAAAAACTTTCATAGTAGTTCAGGAAATGCGGGTGTCAGCGCACTATATATATAAAAATAGCAGTATAACATAAAAATATTGAGAAAATAATCAGATTTTCCATGAAAAATATAGGTAAAAGAGCAGAAAAAGTTATATGAAAAGAAGAAACTAGTAAAAATCACAGGAAAAAGTTGGTTAAAGATCAAAAACTTTCATAGTAGTTAAGGAAATGCAGGTTTCAGCATAGTATATTCACAAAAATAGCAGCATAATATAAAAATATTGAGAAAATAATCACATTTTTCATGAAAAAAGTAGGTAAAAGAGCAGAAAAAGTTATATGAAAAGAAGAAACTAGTAAAAATCACAGGAAAAAGTTGGCTAAAGATCAAAAACTTTCATACTAGTTTAGGAAATGCGGGTTTCAGCGCAGTATATATACAAAAATAGCAGTATAATATAAAAATATTAAGAAAATAATCAGATTTTCCATGAAAAAGTAGGTAAAAGAGCAGAAAAAGTTATATGAAAAGAAGAAACTAGTAAAAATCACAGGAAATAGTTGGTGAAAGATCAAAAACTTTCATAGTAGTTCAGGAAATGCGGGTGTCAGCGCACTATATATATAAAAATAGCAGTATAACATAAAAATATTGAGAAAATAATCAGATTTTCCATGAAAAATATAGGTAAAAGAGCAGAAAAAGTTATATGAAAGAAGAAACTAGTAAAAATCACAGGAAAAAGTTGGTTAAAGATCAAAAACTTTCATAGTAGTTTAGGAAATGCGGGTTTCAGCGCAGTATATACATACAAATAGCAGTATAATATAAAAATGTTGAGAAAATAATCAGATTTTCCATGAAAAAAGTAGGTAAAAGAGCAGAAAAAGTTATATGAAAAGAAGAAACTAGTAAAAATCACAGGAAAAAGTTGGTTAAAGATCAAAAACTTTCATAGTAGTTAAGGAAATGCGGGTTTCAGCGCAGTATATAAATATTATATTAAAATATTGAGAAAATAATCAGACTTTGAATGAAAAAAGTAGGTAAAAGAGCAGAAAAAGTTATATGAAAAGAGGAAACTAGTAAAAATGACAGGAAAAAGTTGGTTAAAGATTAAAAACTTTCATAGTAGTTTAGGAAATGCGGTTTTCAGCGCAGTATATAAATATTATATTAAAATATTGAGAAAATAATCAGACTTTGAATGAAAAATGTAGGTAAAAGAGCAGAAAAAGTTATATGAAAAGAAGAAACTAGTAAAAATGACAGGAAAAAGTTGGTTAAAGATCAAAAACTTTCATAGTAGTTAAGGAAATGCAGGTTTCAGCGCAGTATATACATAAAAATAGCAGCATAATATAAAAATATTGAGAAAATAATCAGATTTTCCATGAAAAAAGTAGGTAAAAGAGCAGAAAAAGTTATATGAAAAGAAGAAGCTAGTAAAAATCACAGGAAAAAGTTCAAAAACTTTCACAGTAGTTCAGGAAATGCGGGTTTCAGCGCAGTATATATATATAATATAAAAATATTGAGAAAATAATCAGACTTTGAATGAAAAAAGTAGGTAAAAGAGCAGAAAAAGTTATATGAAAAGAAGAAACTAGTAAAAATCACAGGAAAAAGTTGGTTAAAGATCAAAAAACTTTCATAGTAGTTTAGGAAATGCGGGTTTCAGCGCAGTATATATATATATAATATAAAAATATTGAGAAAATAATCAGACTTTCATAGTAAATAAGGAAATGCGGGTTACAGCGCAGTATATATATATGTAATATAAAAATATTGAGAAAATAATCAGATTTTCCATGAAAAAAGTAGGTAAAAGAGCAGAAATAGTTATATGAAAAGAAGAAACTAGTAAAAATCACAGGAAAAAGTTCAAAAACTTTCACAGTAGTTCAGGAAATGCGGGTTTCAGCGCAGTATATATATATATAATATAAAAATATTGAGAAAATAATCAGACTTTGAATGAAAAAAGTAGGTAAAAAAGCAGAAAAAGTTATATGAAAAGAAGAAACTAGTAAAAATCACAGGAAAAAGTTGGTTAAAGATCAAAAACTTTCATAGTAGTTAGGAAATGCGGGTTTCAGCGCAGTATATATATATATAATATAAAAATATTGAGAACATAATCAGACTTTGAATGAAAAAAGTAGGTAAAAGAGCAGAAAAAGTTATATGAAAAGAAGAAACTAGTAAAAATGACAGGAAAAAGTTGGTTTAAGATTAAAAACTTTCATAGTAGCTTAGGAAATGTGGTTTTCAGCGCAGTATATAAATATTATATTAAAATATTGAGAAAATAATCAGACTTTGAATGAAAAATGTAGGTAAAAGAGCAGAAAAAGTTATATGAAAAGAAGAAACTAGTAAAAATGACAGGAAAAAGTTGGTTAAAGATCAAAAACTTTCATAGTAGTTAAAGAAATGCAGGTTTCAGCGCAGTATATACATAAAAATAGCAGCATAATATAAAAATATTGAGAAAATAATCAGATTTTCCATGAAAAAAGTAGGTAAAAGAGCAGAAAAAGTTATATGAAAAGAAGAAACTAGTAAAAATCACAGGAAAAAGTTGGTTAAAGATCAAAAACTTTCATAGTAGTTCAGGAAATGCGGGTTTCAGCGCAGTATATATATATATAATATAAAATATTGAGAAAATAATCAGACTTTGAATGAAAAAAGTAGGTAAAAGAGCAGAAAAAGTTATATGAAAAGAAGAAACTAGTAAAAATCACAGGAAAAAGTTGGTTAAAGATCAAAAACTTTCATAGTAAATAAGGAAATGCGGGTTACAGCGCAGTATATATATATGTAATATAAAAATATTGAGAAAATAATCAGATTTTCCATGAAAAAAGTAGGTAAAAGAGCAGAAATAGTTATATGAAAAGAAGAAACTAGTAAAAATCACAGGAAAAAGTTCAAAAACTTTCACAGTAGTTCAGGAAATGCGGGTTTCAGCGCAGTATATATATATATAATATAAAAATATTGAGAAAATAATCAGACTTTGAATGAAAAAAGTAGGTAAAGAGCAGAAAAAGTTATATGAAAAGAAGAAACTAGTAAAAATCACAGGAAAAAGTTGGTTAAAGATCAAAAACTTTCATAGTAGTTTAGGAAATTCGGGTTTCAGCGCAGTATATATATATATAATATAAAAATATTGAGAAAATAATCAGGCTTTGAATGAAAAAAGTAGGTAAAAGAGCAGAAAAAGTTATATGAAAAGAAGAAACTAGTAAAAATGACAGGAAAAAGTTGGTTAAAGATCAAAAACTTTCATAGTGGTTTAGGAAATGCGGGTGTCAGCGCAGTATATACATAAAAATAGCAGTATAATATAAAAATATTGAGAAAATAATCAGATTTTCCATGAAAAAAGTAGGTAAAAGAGCAGAAAAGTTATATGAAAAGAAGAAACTAGTAAAAATGACAGGAAAAAGTTGGTTAAAGATCAAAAACTTTCATAGTAGTTTATTAAATGCTGGTTTCAGCCCAGTATATATATATAATATAAAAATATTGAGAAAATTATCAGATTTTCCATGAAAAAAGTAGGTAAAAGAGCAGAAAAAGTTATATGAAAAGAAGAAACTAGTAAAAATCACAGGAAAAAGTTGGTTAAAGATCAAAAACTTTCATAGTAGTTAAGGAAATGCGGGTTTCAGCGCAGTATATAAATATTATATTAAAATATTGAGAAAATAATCAGACTTTGAATGAAAAAAGTAGGTAAAAGAGCAGAAAAAGTTATATGAAAAGAAGAAACTAGTAAAAATGACAGGAAAAAGTTGGTTAAAGATTAAAAACTTTCATAGTAGTTTAGGAAATGCGGTTTTCAGCGCAGTATATAAATATTATATTAAAATATTGAGAAAATAATCAGACTTTGAATGAAAAATGTAGCTAAAAGAGCAGAAAAAGTTATATGAAAAGAAGAAACTAGTAAAAATGACAGGAAAAAGTTGGTTAAAGATCAAAAACTTTCATAGTAGTTAAGGAAATGCAGGTTTCAGCGCAGTATATACATAAAAATAGCAGCATAATATAAAAATATTGAGAAAATAATCAGATTTTCCATGAAAAAAGTAGGTAAAAGAGCAGAAAAAGTTATATGAAAAGAAGAAGCTAGTAAAAATCACAGGAAAAAGTTCAAAAACTTTCACAGTAGTTCAGGAAATGCGGGTTTCAGCGCAGTATATATATATATAATATAAAAATATTGAGAAAATAATCAGACTTTGAATGAAAAAAGTAGGTAAAAGAGCAGAAAAAGTTATATGAAAAGAAGAAACTAGTAAAAATCACAGGAAAAAGTTGGTTAAAGATCAAAAACTTTCATAGTAGTTTAGGAAATGCGGGTTTCAGCGCAGTATATATATATATAATATAAAAATATTGAGAAAATAATCAGACTTTCATAGTAAATAAGGAAATGCGGGTTACAGCGCAGTATATATATATGTAATATAAAAATATTGAGAAAATAATCAGATTTTCCATGAAAAAAGTAGGTAAAAGAGCAGAAATAGTTATATGAAAAGAAGAAACTAGTAAAAATCACAGGAAAAAGTTCAAAAACTTTCACAGTAGTTCAGGAAATGCGGGTTTCAGCGCAGTATATATATATATAATATAAAAATATTGAGAAAATAATCAGACTTTGAATGAAAAAAGTAGGTAAAAGAGCAGAAAAAGTTATATGAAAAGAAGAAACTAGTAAAAATCACAGGAAAAAGTTGGTTAAAGATCAAAAACTTTCATAGTAGTTTAGGAAATGCGGGTTTCAGCGCAGTATATATATATATAATATAAAAATATTGAGAAAATAATCAGACTTTGAATGAAAAAAGTAGGTAAAAGAGCAGAAAAAGTTATATGAAAAGAAGAAACTAGTAAAAATGACAGGAAAAAGTTGGTTTAAGATTAAAAACTTTCATAGTAGCTTAGGAAATGCGGTTTTCAGCGCAGTATATAAATATTATATTAAAATATTGAGAAAATAATCAGACTTTGAATGAAAAATGTAGGTAAAAGAGCAGAAAAAGTTATATGAAAAGAAGAAACTAGTAAAAATGACAGGAAAAAGTTGGTTAAAGATCAAAAACTTTCATAGTAGTTAAAGAAATGCAGGTTTCAGCGCAGTATATACATAAAAATAGCAGCATAATATAAAAATATTGAGAAAATAATCAGATTTTCCATGAAAAAAGTAGGTAAAAGAGCAGAAAAAGTTATATGAAAAGAAGAAACTAGTAAAAATCACAGGAAAAAGTTGGTTAAAGATCAAAAACTTTCATAGTAGTTCAGGAAATGCGGGTTTCAGCGCAGTATATATATATATAATATAAAAATATTGAGAAAATAATCAGACTTTGAATGAAAAAAGTAGGTAAAAGAGCAGAAAAAGTTATATGAAAAGAAGAAACTAGTAAAAATCACAGGAAAAAGTTGGTTAAAGATCAAAAACTTTCATAGTAAATGAGGAAATGCGGGTTACAGCGCAGTATATATATATGTAATATAAAAATATTGAGAAAATAATCAGATTTTCCATGAAAAAAGTAGGTAAAAGAGCAGAAATAGTTATATGAAAAGAAGAAACTAGTAAAAATCACAGGAAAAAGTTCAAAAACTTTCACAGTAGTTCAGGAAATGCGGGTTTCAGCGCAGTATATATATATATAATATAAAAATATTGAGAAAATAATCAGACTTTGAATGAAAAAAGTAGGTAAAAGAGCAGAAAAAGTTATATGAAAAGAAGAAACTAGTAAAAATCACAGGAAAAAGTTGGTTAAAGATCAAAAACTTTCATAGTAGTTTAGGAAATTCGGGTTTCAGCGCAGTATATATATATATAATATAAAAATATTGAGAAAATAATCAGACTTTGAATGAAAAAAGTAGGTAAAAGAGCAGAAAAAGTTATATGAAAAGAAGAAACTAGTAAAAATCACAGGAAAAAGTTGGTTAAAGATCAAAAACGTTCATAGTAGTTTATTAAATGCTGGTTTCAGCGCAGTATATATATATAATATCAAAATATTGAGAAAATTATCAGATTTTCCATGAAAAATGTAGGTAAAAGAGCAGAAAAAGTTATATGAAAAGAAGAAACTAGTAAAAATCACAGGAAAAAGTTGGGTAAGGATCAGCAACTTTCATAGTAGTTTAGGAAATGCGGGTTTCAGCGCAGTATATACATAAAAATAGCAGTATAATACAAAAATATTGAGAAAATAATCAGATTTTCCATGAAAAAAGTAGGTAAAAGTGCAGAAAAAGTTATATGAAAAGAAGAAACTAGTAAAAATCACAGGAAAAAGTTGGTTAAGGATCAAAAACTTTCATAGTAGTTTGGGAAATGCGGGTTTCAGCGCAGTATATATACAAAAATAGCAGTATAATATAAAAATATTGAGAAATTAATCAGATTTTCCATGAAAAAAGTAGGTAAAAGAGCAGAAAAAGTTATATGAAAAGAAGAAACTAGAAAAAATCACAGGAAAAAGTTGGTTAAAGATCAACAACTTTCATAGTAGTTTAGGAAATGCGGGTTTCAGCGCAGTATATATATATAATATAAAAATATTGAGAAAATAATCAGATTTTCCATGAAAAAAGTAGGTAAAAGAGCAGAAAAAGTTATATGAAAAATATAAAGAATTTATATAAAGAAAAAGTTGGTTAAAGATCAAAAACGTTCATAGTAGTTTAGGAAATGCGGGTTTCAGCGCAGTATATATATTTGTAATATAAAAATATTGAGAAAATAATCAGACTTTGAATGAAAAAAGTAGGTAAAAGAGCAGAAAAAGTTATATGAAAAGAAGAAACTAGTAAAATCACAGGAAAAAAGTTGGTTAAATTATCAAAAAACTTTCATAGTAGTTAAGGAAATGCGGGTTTCAGCGCAGTATATATATATGTAATATAAAAATATTGAGAAAATAATCAGATTTTCCATGAAAAAAGTAGGTAAAAGAGCAGAAAAAGTTATATGAAAAGAAGAAACTAGTAAAAATGACAGGAAAAAGTTGGTTAAAGATCAAAAACTTTCATAGTAGTTTAGGAAATGCGGGGTTCAGCGCAGTATATATATGTAATATAAAAATATTGAGAAAATAATCAGATTTCCATGAAAAAAGTAGGTAAAAGAGCAGAAAAAGTTATATGAAAAGAAGAAACTAGTAAAAATCACAGGAAAAAGTTGGTTAAAGATCAAAAACCTTCATAGTAGTTTAGGAAATGCATATATAATATAAAAATATTGAGAAAATATTCAGACTTTCCATGAAAAATGTAGGTAAAAGAGCAGAAAAAGTTATATGAAAAGAAGAAACTAGTAAAAATCACAGGAAAAAGTTGGTTAAAGATCAAAAACTTTCATAGTAGCTTAGGAAATGCGGGTTCAGCGCAGTATATAAATATAATATAAAAATATTGAGAAAATAATCAGATTTGCCATGAAAAAAGTAGGTAAAAGAGCAGAAAAAGTTATATGAAAAGAAGAAACTAGTAAAAATCACAGGAAAAAGTTGGTTAAAGATCAAAAACTTTCATAGTAGTTTAGGAAATGCGTGTTTCAGAGCAGTACATACATAAAAATAGCAGTATAATATAAAAATATTGAGAAAATAATCAGATTTTCCATGAAAAAAGTAGGTAAAAGAGCAGAAAAAGTTATATGAAAAGAAGAAACTAGTAAAAATCACAGGAAAAAGTTGGTAAAAGATCAAAAACTTTCATAGTAGTTTGGGAAATGCGGGTTTCAGCGCAGTATATATACAAAAATAGCAGTATAATATAAAAATATTGAGAAATTAATCAGAATTTCAATGAAAAAAGTAGGTAAAAGAGCAGAAAAAGTTATATGAAATGAAGAAACTAGTAAAAATCACAGGAAAAAGTTGGTTAAAGATCAAAAACTTTCATAGTAGTTAAGGAAATGCGGGTTTCAGCGCAGTATATAAATATAATATAAAAATATTGAGAAAATTATCAGATTTTCTATGAAAAAAGTAGGTAAAATAGCAGAAAAAGTTATATGAAAAGAAGAAACTAGTAAAAATCACAGGAAAAAGTTGGTTAAAGATCAAAAACTTTCATAGTAGTTTAGGAAATGCGTGTTTCAGAGCAGTACATACATAAAAATAGCAGTATAATATAAAAATAGTATAATATATATTGTATAAATATATAAATTGAGAAAATAATCAGATTTTCTATGAAAAAAGTAGGTAAAAGAGCAGAAAAAGTTATATGAAAAGAAGAAACTAGTAAAAATCACAGGAAAAAGTTGGTTAAAGATCAAAAACTTTCATAGTAGTTAAGGAAATGCGGGTTTCAGCGCAGTATATAAATATTATATTAATATATTGAGAAAATAATCAGACTTTGAATGAAAAATGTAGGTAAAAGAGCTGAAAAAGTTATATGAAAAGAAGAAACTAGTAAAAATCACAGGAAAAAGTTGGTAAAAGATCAAGAACTTTCATAGTAGTTAAGGAAATGCGGGTTTCAGCGCAGTATATAAATATTATATTAAAATATTGAGAAAATTATCAGATTTTCTATGAAAAAAGTAGGTAAAAGTGCAGAAAAAGTTATATGAAAAGAAGAAACTAGTAAAAATCACAGGAAAAAGTTGGTTAAAGATCAAAAACTTTAATAGTAGTTTAGGAAATGCGGGTTTCAGCGCAGTATATATATATGTAATATAAAAATATTGAGAAAATAATGAGATTTTCATGAAAAAAGTAGGTAAAAGAGCAGAAAAAGTTATATGAAAAGAAGAAACTAGTAAAAATCACAGGAAAAAGTTGGTTAAAGATCAAAAACTTTCATAGTAGTTTAGGAAATGCGGGTTTCAGTGCAGTATATACATAAAAATAGCAGTATAATATAAAAATATTGAGAAAATAATCAGATTTTCCATGAAAAAAGTAGGTAAAAGAGCAGAAAAAGTTATATGAAAAGAAGAAACTAGTAAAAATCAGAGGAAAAAGTTGGTTAAAGATCAAAAACTTTCATAGTAGTTTAGGAAATGCGGGTTTCAGTGCAGTATGTACATAAAAATAGCAGTATAATATAAAAATATTGAGAAAATAATCAGATTTTCCATGAAAAAAGTAGGTAAAAGAGCAGAAAAAGTTATATGAAAAGAAGAAACTAGTAAAAATCACAGGAAAAAGTTGGTTAAAGATCAAAAACTTTCATAGTAGTTCAGGAAATGCGGGTTTCAGCGCAGTATATATATATATAATATAAAAATATTGAGAAAATAATCAGACTTTGAATGAAAAAAGTAGGTAAAAGAGCAGAAAAAGTTATATGAGAAGAAGAAACTAGTAAAAATCACAGGAAAAAGTTGGTAAAAGATCAAAAACTTTCATAGTAGTTTAGGAAATGCGGGTTTCAGCGCAGTATATACATAAAAATAGCAGTATAATATAAAAATATTGAGAAAATAATCAGATTTTCCATGAAAAAAGTAGGTAAAAGACCAGAAAAAGTTATATGAAAAGAAGAAACTAGTAAAAATCACAGGAAAAAGTTGGTTAAAGATCAAAAACTTTCATAGTAGTTAAGGAAATGCGGGTTTCAGCGCAGTATATAAATATAATATAAAAATATTGAAAAAATTAGGATCACAGGAAAAAGTTGGTTAAAGATCAAAAACTTTCATAGTAGTTTAGGAAATGCGGGTTTCAGCGCAGTATATATATATGTAATATAAAAATATTGAGAAAATAATCAGATTTTCCATGAAAAAAGTAGGTAAAAGAGAAGAAAAAGTTATATGAAAAGAAGAAACTAGTAAAAATCACAGGAAAAAGTTGGTTAAAGATCAAAAACCTTCATAGTAGTTCAGGAAATGCGGGTTTCAGCGCAGTATATATAGATATAATATAAAAATATTGAGAAAATAATCAGACTTTGAATGAAAAAAGTAGGTAAAAGAGCAGAAAAAGTTATATGAAAAGAAGAAACTAGTAAAAATCACAGGAAAAAGTTGGTAAAAGATCAAAAACTTTCATAGTAGTTTAGGAAATGCGGGTTTCAGCGCAGTATATATGCAAAAATAGCAGTATAATATAAAAATATTGAGAAAATAATCAGATTTTCCATGAAAAAAGTAGGTAAAAGAGCAGAAAAAGTTATATGAAAAAAAAGAAACTAGTAAAAATGACAGGAAAAAGTTGGTTAAAGATCAAAAACTTTCATAGTAGTTAAGGAAATGCGGGTTTCAGCGCAGTATATAAATATAATATAAAAATATTGAGAAAATGATCAGATTTTCCATGAAAAAAGTAGGTAAAAGAGCAGAAAAAGTTATATGAAAAATATAAAGAATTTATATAAAGAAAAAGTTGGTTAAAGATCAAAAACTTTCATAGTAGCTTAGAAAATGCGGGTTTCAACGCAGTATATAAATATAATATAAAAATATTGAGAAAATAAACAGATTTGCCATGAAAAAAGTAGGTAAAAGAGCAGAAAAAGTTATATGAAAAGAAGAAACTAGTAAAAATCACAGGAAAAAGTTGGTTAAAGATCAAAAACTTTCATAGTAGTTTAGGAAATGCGTGTTTCAGAGCAGTACATACATAAAAATAGCAGTATAATATAAAAATATTGAGAAAATAATCAGATTTTCCATGAAAAAAGTAGGTAAAAGAACAGAAAAAGTTATATGAAAAGAAGAAACTAGTAAAAATCACAGGAAAAAGTTGGTTAAAGATCAAAAACTTTCATAGTAGTTTGGGAAATGCGGGTTTAATCAGATTTTCAATGAAAAAAGTAGGTAAAAGAGCAGAAAAAGTTATATGAAAAGAAGAAACTAGTAAAAATCACAGGAAAAAAGTTGGTTAAAGATCAAAACTTTCATAGTAGTTAAGGAAATGCGGGTTTCAGCGCAGTATATAAATATAATATAAAAAATATTGAGAAAATTATCAGATTTTCTATGAAAAAAGTAGGTAAAAGAGCAGAAAAAGTTATATGAAAAGAAGAAACTAGTAAAAATCACAGGAAAAAGTTGGTTAAAGATCAAAAACTTTCATAGTAGTTTATTAAATGCGTGTTTCAGAGCAGTACATACATAAAAATAGCAGTATAATATAAAAATATTGAGAAAATAATCAGATTTTCCATGAAAAAAGTAGGTAAAAGAGCAGAAAAAGTTATATGAAAAGAAGAAACTAGTAAAAATCACAGGAAAAAGTTGGTTAAAGATCAAAAACTTTCATAGTAGTTAAGGAAATGCGGGTTTCAGCGCAGTATATAAATATTATATTAATATATTGAGAAAATAATCAGACTTTGAATGAAAAATGTAGGTAAAAGAGCTGAAAAAGTTATATGAAAAGAAGAAACTAGTAAAAATCACAGGAAAAAGTTGGTAAAAGATCAAGAACTTTCATAGTAGTTAAGGAAATGCGGGTTTCAGCGCAGTATATGAATATTATATTAAAATATTGAGAAAATTATCAGATTTTCCATGAAAAAAGTAGGTAAAAGTGCAGAAAAAGTTATATGAAAAGAAGAAACTAGTAAAAATCACAGGAAAAAGTTGGTTAAAGATCAAAAACTTTAATAGTAGTTTAGGAAATGCGGGTTTCAGCGCAGTATATATATGTAATATAAAAATATTGAGAAAATAATGAGATTTTCCATGAAAAAAGTAGGTAAAAGAGCAGAAAAAGTTATATTAAAAGAAGAAACTAGTAAAAATCACAGGAAAAAGTTGGTTAAAGATCAAAAACGTTCGTAGTAGTTTAGGAAATGCGGGTTTCAGTGCAGTATATACATAAAAATAGCAGTATAATATAAAAATATTGAGAAAATAATCAGATTTTCCATGAAAAAAGTAGGTAAAAGAGCAGAAAAAGTTATATGAAAAGAAGAAACTAGTAAAAATCAGAGGAAAAAGTTGGTTAAAGATCAAAAACTTTCATAGTAGTTTAGGAAATGCGGGTTTCAGTGCAGTATGTACATAAAAATAGCAGTATAATATAAAAATATTGAGAAAATAATCAGATTTTTCCATGAAAAAAAGTAGGTAAAAGAGCAGAAAAAGTTATATGAAAAGAAGAAACTAGTAAAAATCACAGGAAAAAGTTGGTTAAGATCAAAAACTTTCATAGTAGTTAAGGAAATGCGGGTTTCAGCGCAGTATATAAATATTATATTAATATATTGAGAAAATAATCAGACTTTGAATGAAAAAAGTAGGTAAAAGAGCAGAAAAAGTTATATGAAAAGAAGAAACTAGTAAAAATCACAGGAAAAAGTTGGTAAAAGATCAAAAACTTTCATAGTAGTTTAGGCTATGCGGGTTTCAGCGCAGTATATACATAAAAATAGCAGTATAATATAAAAATATTGAGAAAATAATCAGATTTTCCATGAAAAAAGTAGGTAAAAGACCAGAAAAAGTTATATGAAAAGAAGAAACTAGTAAAAATCACAGGAAAAAAATGGTTAAAGATCAAAAACTTTCATAGTAGTTAAGGAAATGCGGGTTTCAGCGCAGTATATAAATATAATATAAAAATATTGAGAAAATTAGGATCACAGGAAAAAGTTGGTTAAAGATCAAAAACTTTCATAGTAGTTTAGGAAATGCGGGTTTCAGCGCAGTATATATATATGTAATATAAAAATATTGAGAAAATAATCAGATTTTCCATGAAAAAAGTAGGTAAAAGAGAAGAAAAAGTTATATGACAAGAAGAAACTAGTAAAAATCACAGGAAAAAGTTGGTTAAAGATCAAAAACTTTCATAGTAGTTCAGGAAATGCGGGTTTCAGCGCAGTATATATAGATATAATATAAAAATATTGAGAAAATAATCAGACTTTGAATGAAAAAAGTAGGTAAAGAGCAGAAAAAGTTATATGAAAAGAAGAAACTAGTAAAAATCACAGGAAAAGTTGGTAAAAGATCAAAAACTTTCATAGTAGTTTAGGAAATGCGGGTTTCAGCGCAGTATATATGCAAAAATAGCAGTATAATATAAAAATATTGAGAAAATAATCAGATTTTCCATGAAAAAAGTAGGTAAAAGAGCAGAAAAAGTTATATGAAAAAAAAGAAACTAGTAAAAATGACAGGAAAAAGTTGGTTAAAGATCAAAAACTTTCATAGTAGTTAAGGAAATGCGGGTTTCAGCGCAGCATATAAATATAATATAAAAATATTGAGAAAATGATCAGATTTTCCATGAAAAAAGTAGGTAAAAGAGCAGAAAAAGTTATATGAAAAGAAGAAATTAGTAAAAATCACAGGAAAAAGTTGGTAAAAGATCAAAAACTTTCATAGTAGTTTAGGAAATGCGGGTTTCAGCGCAGTA